>CM040395.1:81784681-82014709 GCA_022702515.1 Ilyophis sp. 1 JC-2022
GTAGCATGCATATACTGCAATTCCTGGCTCAACTATTTGACCCAAATCCCCCCTTTCTGCAGGAAATACCACATAGCAATAATATACCCTAAAATTTTTATTCAACAATATTTTTTAAGTGACTTCATTAACCAACAAAATGTAAATAATTGTTATCGTCCACAGTCAGCACTGCAGCTCACACTGAACGGTGTCGTGCATCGCGAGTAATAGTTTATGTAGAATATTTTTTGTAAGTAAACAGGCCAGCAAGGGCACATGATGATTCAGCAAAGTGCAGAAAGTCAGCAAAAAGTGGATTAGACAGGCAGCAGAGAAAGTCCCCAACAATCAAAATTCTATTGAATTTAGGCATGATATAAAACAGGAGGTCAGAGAACTGCGCAATAAAATCCTTATTATATTTTGGCGGTCGGTAAATGAGGACAGCGAGAAGAGGATTAGCCAATCCCACTTTTAATAATTGTACCTCAAAGCTGGAGAATTGTTCAACGTTCAGGAGCCAGCAATTATAATGTTTCTTAAAAACAGCCGCTAAACCCCCGCCGCGTCCGGACGTCCTGGGGGTGCTAAAAAAAGTCACAATCCGGTGAGCACTGTTCCGTAAGAGGGCTGAACTCACCGGGAGGAAGCCACATCTCCGATACAAACATGAAGTCCAATCCTCGGGAGGTGCAGAAATCATTCAGGACAAACGTCTTGTTGGGATAGTGATCGCGTGTTGATTACGGCATTTTAGTTGGGGCCGATTCCATAGCCATCACGACCGCCCGTACCAGCGGACGGAGTTCCGGTAATCCACTCCACCAGATTTAAAGCATGGCCTTGTGGGGAAACTGCAGTTGCGAGCTGTCAGTGAGTCTGGGACGGAGTCGGTGGAGTTGAATGGGGAGGTATGGAGCGGGTTAGAAGTGCCCTCGACCTCACCAAAACACCTCCTCGTTTGCCCCGTTTTTGGGACCAAAAAGTAAACAATTGATACTTTACTTACCTCATCAGAATAGGAAATGTATATATAACACAGTTTTTATATGCTTTAAACTATATATTTATTTTTTAATAAAGTAGCCTATACGGTGCTGCTCGTAAGTTTGTGAACCCTTTAGAATCTTCTGCAGAAATTAGTTCTAAAATGTGATCACATCTTCATCAAAGTCCTAAAACTTGATAAAGTGAACCCAGCTCAACAAAAAACATTATTCTTTTATAATTTATTTATTGAGCAAAATCATCCAACATTAAATGCTTTGTTGGCAAAAGTATGTGAACTCTTGGATCATACATATTTTTAAAGTATCATATTTAATATTTGGTCACATATCCTTTGCATGCTGTTACTTGCTGAAGTATGTGACCCATCAATATCAAAAGACAATATCAAAATCTTATTTTCAGGCACTGTTACAAGCGATACTATAACCCCTCTGCATTTGAATTCGGGGGTGAGACTAGATTCAGCTGTAAATTACACTGGTACAGTATGGAACACATGGCTGTAAGTCATCCAGGGTCTAAGGTATCACACGAGCCCCAAACCATCACTCTGCGGCCAGATGTGGATAGATCACTGCAAGGGTTTCTTCTCCTGACTTTTTCTCCCATAGAGTTCTATAGGAAAATGAGTCAAGAGAAATAACCCTTGAAGTGATCCATCCACATCTACTCCATATCTGGCCGCTGAGGGATGGTTTGTGATGGTCTCACCCCATAGAGATCCATTCAAATGTAGAGAGGTTATAGTATCGCTTGTAACAGTACCTGAAAATAAGATATTGAGAGTCTTTTGATATTTATGGGTCACATACTTCAGAAAGTAACAGCCTGCAAAGGAAATGCGACCAAATATTAAATATGATACTTTAAAAATACGTATGATCCAAGAGTTCACATACTTTTGCCAACAAAGTATTTAATGTTGGATCATTATGCTCAATAAATAAATTATAATAGAATAATGTTTTTTGTTGAACTGGGTTCACTTTATCAAGTTTTAGGACTTTGATGAAGATGTGATCACATTTTAGATCGGATTTATGCAGATGTACAGAAAATTCTAAACGGTTCACAAACTTTCGAGCAGCGCTGTATATATATATTTTTTAAAATTAACTAGTTAGCTACTTGCTAAGCTAGACTGAAAAACGAACTATCAAAAAGCAAGGGAGTATCAAGCTAACTATAAAAAAAATATATATATATATACCAAAAATAAATAGGCTACTATAACTACAATATTCAAAAAAGCTAAACTGTAAGCTAGCTATATCACTCGCTCACTCCATCACCTCTCTACGCAGATCAACCACTACACTGCCCGCCCTCGCTCCGAAGCGTCAGGGCGTAGCCACTGAACTATCGGTGGGCATAGATGTACAGGTTTCCATTTCATCACAGAGAGGAATACGTCACAGGAGGAAATTTCTGGCCAATCACAGATTGAATGTGCAGTACCCAACGTTTTACCACTAGACACTTTTGAGCCAGATTCTTAAAGTTTACGCTTTTTTGCGCTGACTGCAGTAATTTGTCAAGATTTGGACCAGGATCAATCGGTAATACTTGAAAAAAAAATCTGTCAGTTATCTAAAATAATTTGTTTTAGTGCTTTTTTTACCCTTTCAAGCCTCTTTGTACAATATTTACACATCACCGTTTTTGACTGATAAACATGCTTTGCTATTCTCCGTACTTCATGTCTGCTCTTTTATAGTCTTGCAGTTTTTCATGTTTTTTTTATTTTTCATTTTATTAAATTTTTGTTATAAAGTTGCTTCTCTTTCCTCAGTTTTAAGCCAATTCGTTAAGTTCTGACTACAGAAGGCCAGTTTTGATTGGTGGCATTGACACCAGACTGCACTGGTATATGTAAGCACCCAGCCTTCATTCCCAAACGTCCCTGTGAATGGCCTCTCAAGAGGAAACCCAGACTGCCTGCAGCCAGGTAGCCCGGGCTCATGGGAGTTGTAGTCCGGAGAGGCAGTGGGCGTGTCCTGGCAGGAGGGCAGCTGTGGCGTCTCATTAAAAGGTGTGAACGTTCTGTTTTTTTATCCCTCAGCAGGTGACAGCGTAGTAATTGAGCAGCCCGCGCCCAGCCCGGCCTCTGAAAACCCGGGCGAAACGCTCCCGGAGTCCAAATGACTCGTAAGCTCCGCCCACTTTAAAACCCAGCTGCGTCCGGTCGCTTCCTGTGATTTCCCTCCCCCCCTCCCCCCTCTGCATGGGCCCGGCACGTATAAGTTTGTCCGCCCTCCGCCATCGCTCACTCGTACGCCCGCCTGTCCTCCCCCCACATCTCATTTTGTGCTGCTGCCGCTTGCCTGGTTCATCTCGTCTCTCACCAAACGCACTAACCATCGGGGAGAGCTGGGATCTCGTCTGCACACGGCACTGTTCTGTCTTATGGCCCCTGTTGTCTGTGGATGTCTTGTAGTTTGCAATGTTGTGAATGTACTCTGTTTCTCTAACGTTTGCAGCATCTCTTACGAGCAGCCATGAGAGACCGCAATGCCCTCCAAGCATTATGGAACACAAGCCTTAATGGAACACACAAGCCTTAATGGAACACACAAGCCATTATGGAACACACAAGCCATAATGGAACACACAAGCCGTAATGGAACACACAAGCCGTAATGGAACACACAAGCCGTAATGGAACACACAAGCCGTAATGGAACACACAAGCCGTAATGGAACACACAAGCCGTAATGGAACACACAAGCCGTAATGGAACACACAAGCCGTAATGGAACACACAAGCCGTTAGTCCTGGAACACACAAGAGGTGTGGACTGTAGATTGTGGACTTTAATGGCGTATTTCCGGGGGCAGGTGAGTCTGCATGAATGCGGATTTGCAAAAAGGGCGCGAAGAGGGTGAGAAGTCCGCATAAAAACACTGTTTTCACAATGGGCCAGCCCTAAGCACTCGCGGACGAGAATGCGCCTGAGTCCAGAGAACGCGATTCAGCCTTGGTTTTGGAGAGAGGGAGGATTGAGTGTTTGCTTATGGGAGGTGGGGGGGAGGCCTTTGGCCTTTAACAGAGGGTGGACGACCGCAGGGTTGAGGCCCCAGCTGGGGCCCTGTGCTGGGTTAAAGACGGGGTTGCGTTTGGGGAGGAGCCGGGGCCTGCAGCAGGGGGGCGTGGGACTCGGTCACATGGAGCAAGAGGCCACGCCCCCTCACCGAAGAGTCAGATTTTCTAGAAAGACCCAGTCGGTTCAAGGCCTTCTGTGTCCGAATCGGTGCGCACCCATGTCACGTCGCAGCCATGTCAGCCTACCTGATGGTATGAAAGGGTGCTGATTCGGACACAGCCTCAGTCAGTTCGGAGCCTTCTGCATGGTCGTCAACAGCGTCTGTCACCGCTGGGATTAATCTGCTTGATTCATCAACACAGCGTAGTCCCATCCGTGAAACGGGATTTTATTCTGTGATTATCTCTGTATGTCACGATGGGCGTAATCCATGAATGGCTCTTGCCGCCGGCTGCTGTGTTTTCAGAAAACACCAGCCTGCATTCGGTCAGGATTTGTCTGTAATTTTGATAAAAGCTAATTTTAGGAGCTTTTTTTGCAAACGCACTTTGGCGAGTCGATTTATGTGGTTTCCGTAACCAAAACATGAACGCTTGCTTCTAATTCTAAATCAAATTCAAGGACATATTTATTGAACCAAGTGATCAACTGATTGAGGTGGGGGGGGTTAGAAAGATTTTCCCTGCTGTGTAGAAGCGGACTGGATTGCCTGGGCTCATTTCTGAGAGGCCTTCCTGCTTGTCCTTGTTAAAATAATGCACTTCCTCGTCGACCCAGGACATGTGTCCTGTCGCCCCTCCTTGGTACTGCATGAGTCATGTAGCCACGCCCACAGGCTTATCTCCTGCTCATTCACTTCAACTGTGGAGTCGATAAGGAAACGATCAAACTCTGTTCTCTTGCTTTCATTTTTGTGTGTGTATGTGTATATGTGCACATGTATGTGATGTGTGTACATATTTATATTACTGGTGTGTTTGTGTTTGTGTGGGTGCGCGCTTGTGTGCCTGTCTTGTGTGTGTGCGTTTCTGCGTGCGTCTGTGTGTGTGTGTGTGTGTGTGTTTGTATTATTTGTTTTAAATGGCACTCTTTCCTTTCACTCCCTGCTCTGCATGGCTTTCTGTGCGAAGGACACAAGTGACAGTGTGGATGAACTGCATCATGGGAAGGGGAGGTAGGTTCTGTTCCGCAGGGCTGCGGAAAGGGTGCCCAGGCAGGGATGGCGCTGAGCGGCTTGGCACCGCGGCTTTTTTGGTAGGTGCCACACTAAAATTTTTCCCCTGCTGTGTGCTAAGAGAAAAAGCGCTTCTGGCCAGCCCTGGTAGGGGGGATGATGGCGGTATGATCTGTGCACCTCTGTACCACTGCCGTGCAGTGCCTGCCACCTCTGCAGGGTCCTAAAGGGTCTAAATCAGGGGTCCTCGTCCGTATCCAGAAAGGGCCGGTGTGGGTGCTAGCTGTTGTTCCAACCAAGCAGTAACACACCTGATTCTACTAATCAATCACTGGAGTCTTTGCTAAGGACCTTGATTAGTAGAATCAGGCATGTTACTGCTTGGTTGGATCAAAAGCCTGCACCCACACCGGCCCTTACTGTATAAGATTGAGGACCCCTGCACCCACACCGGCCCTTACTGTATAAGATTGAGGACCCCTGCACCCACACCGGCCCTTACTGTATAAGATTGAGGACCCCTGCACCCACACCGGCCCTTACTGTATAAGATTGAGGACCCCTGCACCCACACCGGCCCTTACTGTATAAGATTGAGGACCCCTGCACCCACACCGGCCCTTACTGTATAAGATTGAGGACCCCTGCACCCACACCGACCCTTACTGTATAAGATTGAGGACCCCTGCACCCACACCGGCCCTTACTGTATAATATTGAGGACCCCTGCACCCACACCGGCCCTTACTGTATAAGATTGAGGACCCCTGCACCCACACCGGCCCTTACTGTATAAGATTGAGGACCCCTGCACCCACACCGGCCCTTACTGTATAATATTGAGGACCCCTGCACCCACACCGGCCCTTACTGTATAAGATTGAGGACCCCAGGGGCCACATGTATAAACAGTGTAGAGCTGAAAAATGCCCTCAAAGCCGCGTAGGCAAGTTTCCATGCAGAAATTCAGATGTATAATGTAACACGTGCTGTGAGAATCTGCGTGCCTGTGCAGACGGACACCATATGTACGCAATGTTTGGAGTCCGTGTGATATGGCGACACCGTGACAGAAAGGCAGAGTTAGAAAACTTTTTTTAAGCAGATTTCCGACTCACGCTGAGCGTTCTATTACGCATTCTTTTACTCAGAGTTTTATACATGTGGCCCCTGGTCTAAATTGGACTTCCAGAGGCGAATGGACCATTGACTGGAGGCATTTGAATGGATGTGCATCTGTTTGAATGGAGTCAGAACGGTGCTGCTACATTTATGATCTGCCTCTCATTTTGCTTTACTTTGCTTCTGATGGTGTTGTAAAAACAGATTTAAAATTTTTTATTTAAAATTTTTAAGTCTAAAGTAGATTTAGATGCAGTGAAGAATTTAGAATCAAGATATGTAGGCCTCAGGTCGATGTAATGGAGCAGAATATCAGTGTTTCCTGTTTTATTTCCTGCTGTTACAACAACTTGTGATATTTTCAGATAAACTGCACTTGTCTGATTTAATAATTAATTAATAAATAAATAAATTATAATAAAAAAACCTGGGCTACAAAGAAAGGTAGTAGGTTTGGACTGTTTGACAGACAGTCTCCTCTCCCAACCCCTCCCTCTCTCCCTCCCTCCTGCAGGTCAAAACACCCCCATTGTGATCCAGCCGCATTCCACAGCCAGCGCCACTGACTCCGCCCCGTTTACGGCCAGCCAGCCATTCCACATGCCCCAGCAGTGAAGTGGATTCTGACTCCTCCCCCCCTTCCAGAGGCGGACACTATGAAACCCCCCGGACACACCCCCTGTGGCCACACATAATCAGTGCGTGGGCCAATAGCAGTGCTCCATCTCCACCCCCCCCCCCCCCACAACCACCCCCCTCCACTCATCAGTGATGTGGTTCATTATTTTATTTGTGAATGAAGGGCAGTTGTGCCATTCCTGGTTTTGGGGGGGGGGTGGGGGTGTTCATGGCTCCATCCACCCCTTCCCACACACCCTCCCGGGACTTCTCTCGATGCAGCGATCTTACCAGCAGACCAATCCAGCTGCCAGACGGACGAGTGTCTGCCCTGTTTGGGGGATGGGGTTGTGGGTTGTGCCAGGCCCCTCCCCCTTTTCCTGAACCTTGATCAGTGGGTGCGAAGGCTCTTCACGTGCATGTGTTTTATATTCTGCATGCTACTGCTGTACACAACCGGCCCTCCTCCCTTTTTCAAACGCACACACACACACACACACACACACACACACACACACATCAATATCAGTGACTTCTCTGTGTGGCAGTGGTTCTCAATTGCAGCCTGCTGCTTACCACACCAGTTGGCTTGAGTTCAAGGGGAAGTAATGGAATCACAGCCACTTGTCCCCACACTCTTGAGTAAGGAGGTTCAGTTCCAAATGCCCCCCCCCCTGGTTAGCCCTCCAGCTCTGAAAATCCGATCCAGGCAACTTACAAGAACCAATCAACAAATCCAAATCGACGTGAACTGCGTTGTGATTTCACTCATGTAGAGGAGTTTTGTGTTCAGTTCTAATTCATCGGATATTTTCCCTCCCGTACGCTGTTCTGGCAGAGGGCAAGCGCAGGTCTGAAAGATGGAACGATGATGCACTTAGCGAGAGGCGTGACCGTGCCGTAGCGGGGCGGAGCTCGGGGTAGCAGTGTGCGTGGACGGCGGGTGCCGCCAGCACGCCCGGCCTTCGCGCACCACGAAGCCTCGTCCACCCCGAGGCGTGTCCGTGCCATCGGGGCCGAGCCGGCTGACACTTGCGGCACGGACCGGCGCCCTCGCCAACCTGAGCCCCGCGACTCCCAAACCGCCTTTCCCCATCATCCCTCTCTCTCCGTTTCCCTGGCAGAGTGCGGACGGGGGGGAGAGCGCACAAACGGTACAGTACAAACGGTCTCCTCTATGCCGCTTCTGCCGCCAAAAAAAACAACAACAAAAGAAGTAACCATATGCGAATGATTCATGAATCCATTTTAAATGATGTGCATTTTTTAAATTGTGTATGTAACTTAATGAGCTGGGTTTTTATTTCTGTTTCTAATGGCTGTAGCGCGTGGTTGGGCAGTTAAAAAAGAATCTGACCGTAGCCAAATGCAGAAGCCCTGACGGTGGCAGGGGTGTAAGGGTCCCATCGGTCAGAGCCGACGGGTCAGTGAAATAGCTTTTGGGTAGCTGCCCGCCCGCGGACCGTGCTGAGGGGGGGGGGGGTGCCATCGTACAGGAGGCTTCGTTCCTGCTTTTAGATTTCCTTTATTATTTCCTGTTTATTATATTTTGTCGTTTATTGTTCTGAACGGTTCCTGATGAAATGTGTTCTGTAAATGTGTATTTATATCATTGTTGAACCTCAGTGAATAAAGAACTTGAGGGGGGGTTTATAGCAAAGGTGGATTGTCCTCGCTCATTGTGTCGTAGGGAAAAGTTTTACCCACACAGGAAAACTTGGGCCTTGACTGAATATGATCTCTGTTCCCTGCCCCGTGTCAACTCCGACCCCTGTCTACTATGTGCCCTCTCCTCTCAGTTTGCAAGCAGCGTGCGAAAGAAATCCTGCAAAACTCTTTCCAGGAACTCTTGTACCGTAGACATGCATATACTCCGTCTTGTACTGCGGTTTGGTTTTTACTTCCGGTTTGCTGCCCGAAATTGTCGGATGAGTGCTCAGTTCTGTGGATGAGCGTGCTCCTGAATCCCGGAAATAAGGTTTCATCCGGGGATTTTAAGTGCCCCCATTTGTGAGAAAAAGTCGCCCACTTTGAGGAAGTTGACTCAAATATGCGCCCTCAAAGGGGTGAAGGGATCATATTCGGTCATGGCCGTGGTGTTCTATCGACTTAAATATATACAGTCCTTTGTATGTACGGTCTTATGTACTCTGTCACAGTACTCCAGCAGGGTTGATTTTACACTGAATTCCCCCCCCCCCCCCCTGTACTACTATAAGGGCTGGGGGCCATTGTGGGTACTGCCCCTGGGGTATTTTCCACCTGCTCTCCAGTCCACCGCTGTGCTCTGCACCTCTTCGTGAAGAGCTGACCTGCTCATCGGCCGAGCACCGAGTAAAACCCGGAGCCCTCCCAAATGTGGTACCAGGACGGAAGTAAAAAGTTCTGGGCTGTGTCCCAATACTCAAAAAATGCACCCTCCTTTCCTCCGCTGCCGCCGCCTCTTCTCTCTGCCCGGAGACTGATCTTTGTGTCCTGATCTAATGTTGCCGATTACATGTTAATATATCCGTCAGGTGCATTCATTGTATTCTGTGCATGCAGTTACTTGTAGCGTACAGGCAGCGTTTACAGGCTGTTTTGCACACTTCCGGGTAGGAGACGAGTGGAGGAAAGGAGGCGAGGAGTGAAGAATATTGTGCTTTACTCAGTGCTCAGTGCAGTTATCCAGCTAACTCGATAATCCTGCTTTGTGGAACACCCCCCCCCCACCCCACCCATACTTGTGTAAACCACACCCCTTCCTGCCAGTCAGCTGGAGCAGCTGCAGAGACATATTTTGGTTTGTGTGAATATTTATTATTCTTGTTGAAGCACCTAATGAATATTTATGGTTCTTGTTGAACCATCTAATGAATATGTATTACTTGTATTGAAGCGCCTAAAACAACCCTCACTTTTTTGTAAGCTTTCAATCAATCAAACTATTTGTATAACGCAATTCATGCAAAGGATGCAGTTCAAAGGGCAGGTCTGTTTACAGGAATTATGAGGTTTTTTCCTGGCACCGCGCCAAGGACGTCCAAACTGAGGGGTAGTCGGCACACACAGGCGCTGTCTTAGGCCTGGTAAATTATGGGCTGTTATAGTTTGGCTATGAGAAGCCCCAGTATGAATGGATGTGGATCAGAGGCAGAGTGCTGGCTTACTCCATGTCCTATAAACGTGACCTTAAGCTCATTACCGGCTCAGCTCTGGTCGCTATGCAGACGCTCAGCAATTCCCTCATCGCTTCATTTCTATGGAGAGGTGGAAGGCGTTAGTGCTTCCGGGTCACGCAGAGGTCATAAAGAACAGCTGTGGCCCCTCGCCTTTGACTTTGACCAGCTGCAGGGGCATGAAAGGAATGCATTTACATAACAAACACCAGACTATTAAATATTTATAGATTTTAAATGTATTTTATTTATTTTTAATACATTTTTGAAAAATGTAAAACCTAAAAAAGTACTATTGAGAGCATACTATCACACACGGTGGTTGGCACTTTGAGATGTGCATCTGAGCGTGTTTTCCTGTCGCATGTGGTCGGTGCCCGCATGTCCCGCTCGGATCACTCCCTGCCAAATGTTTCCATACCCCTCACTGCCAGTCAAAAGGCCTACGGTGTTTACAGAGATAAAAATGGACAGCGGAATCTCTCCCTCCCTAATCGCCCCCCACCCCAACACACGCATACACACACGCACACCAGCATAGTTACTCTGGAGCACAATCCCACTGCTTTGAGGGGAGCGAGGTTTGGACAGTAACCCTACCCAGAACAAACTGGCTATAATTATCGTGGGGCGTTTATGCACTCAAAGGGGGGGCGGGTCTGGATAGAGGGGAGAAGGGCAAGGGAGACGGGAGCTACAGGAGGGAAGTGGGAGCCCAGTTCAGCTCGGTTACTCTGAAGGTTTCCTGAGGAAAGGCCTGTCACGGTGGCGTGATGAACTTTGCGCTAGGCTACAAGCCCCTGCTGGGGGAGCCTGACGCCATGGATAGCCTGGAGAAGCAGCTCATCTGCCCCATCTGCCTGGAGATGTTCACCAAGCCCGTGGTCATCCTGCCCTGCCAGCACAACCTGTGCAGGAAGTGCGCCAACGACGTCTTCCAGGTAGGGCCTCCGCCTTCCCATCAGCCCACGTCCTAATCGACGCCGAGGTGGGGGCGGGGCGGGGCGGGGTGCAGTTGTCCTATCTGAATTGTATCTGAGGAGGCAGGATGCTTTGCATTAGCGCTAACATGAGTGCTTGATTTAGGCCCGTTTCAATATTACCGCTGTTTTGGTACGACTGTTTCTAACAGGATGCAACCTTGTTTTAATTAAGTAAAATTTAACGCAGGAAACTAAAAGCATTTTAACTTTAACTCTATATTTATATATCCTTTTGTCTTACTGGTTTATCAGGGTTTACTGGTTTATGTGTTACTGGTTTATCAGTGAAATTATTTTGGTATGGATAATTTGAAATGGGGAATTCTGTTATAATAAGGGTGATTTTAACGTGAACTCCGCAGAGTTTAATGGGGGAATTCAGTGTTCTAGTACGGCTGATTTTATGGGGGAACTAACTTGTAATAAAATTGACTATTAAAGGGGAACTCTCCACAACTGAGTTGTGGTAAGGATAGTGTTACGAGGGGAGCTCTGTATTTTCGTAAGCTTGACTTTAACAGGGGAGCTTACTGTTTTAATAGGCTGAGTTTTGCTTGGGCTCTGGAAAGCTGAGCTTGAGCTCTCTGTCCTCTCCCGAGAGAGGGGATAAAATGGGGCCTGGCTCCAAGTGTGACGGAGAATAGAACCGTCCTCAGCACGGCTGTTTTCGCCATGGCTTAGACCTCGATAAGAGCTCTCTGTGAACTTTGCGAAGTTGGTTTTATGATCGAGATTAAATTGAACTTGAGCAATGTAATATTTGATGTTAAAGATTATAATCAGTGAAAATTAAATGGGATTCTTGAGTACTTGAGTCATCGCTGTGAAGTGCCTGGCTGGTGGAATCATCCTTTCTGTCAGTTGGAAAATAAGCCAGGGATGTTGGGTTTTCCCCCTGTGTCTCATACAATATAGCCTGGTGTTAAAAAGGCAGCTGTAGCCAACGTGACAGTCCGGGGACAACTGCACGGGTGACTTAAAATACATTTTTCTCTCAAAGTTTTCATATTCGTATGATTTCATATTCACCTGGGCCCTGGTACCTTATGTGTCCATTGATATTATTGCTATAAAAGCAACTGACTTACTGTAAAAAGTATTATAATCAAATATAATAAAAAAGGACCTCTGTTCTCAGCAGTTGACTTTCACATGAGCTGTCTGAATGTATTGTTAAAAATGTCTCGTCTCTCTCTCCCTCTATCGCGCTCTCTCTCTCCCTCTATCGCGCTCTCTCTCTCCATCTCCATCTCTGTCTGCCTTTCTCTCTTTTTCTAAATGGTTGCAAAATCGGTCCTTATAGTAGTATCAGCTATAAGCGCTGTCTATGACTTCTACCAGTTCGATGGGATGAAAATTAAGAGATTTCTATTCAGTGTTCAAATGTCCAGTTCAACCCTGCCACTGACATTAACACACTTGCAGAGGTGGAACTGCAGAAGTCGCGTACGCTACAGTTTCTGAGGTCTTGACGTGCCGACAGTTAACGCCTTATCAGTGCTCAGCCTGAGACCATTATCAGCTGTGAACTCCTTGTGCTTCTGGGGGGAAAAAATTAAGTGTTAAGTATCACTTGACTGTTTCTTCACTTACTTCCATAGGCAGTGGAAGTCTAGTGCCGACCAAGTGGAAAGCTTCCACTGAAGTGCAAAATGATTCCTCTCTCTGGGCCAAAAGGCCTTTCCCCTCAGCTGTCGTTGACAGGAAATAAATATTATACATTTTTATTTGAAATAAATATCATATGAATATTATCAATATACTGCAAAACTGTACAGTATATGGGCAACTATATAGATTATTGTCACCGTCACATATTGCAATGTGTGTGTGTGTGTGTGTTTGTTGTATACACTACTATTAAATATATTTTCTAGAAATAACACATATTTACAATATATTGCAGTATATTAATTACCGTATATTAAGGGCCCCCGACTGTGCCGGGCACCTGAAATCTGTCACATGTACTGTCAGGCCTCCAACCCCTTGTGGCAGTCGCGGGGGTCCACGTCCGTGTCCACCGGGGGGCGCTTTCGCTGCCCGTCCTGCCGGCACGAAGTGGTCCTGGACCGGCACGGCGTCTACGGCCTGCAGAGGAATCTGCTGGTGGAGAACATCATCGATCTCTACAAGCAGGAATCCACCAGGTTGGCTCTTAATTATGACCGTCAACCTTTATTTCACCAGAACGTCTAGAAATAGAAAGCTCTTTCTGTAAATGGTGCTATAACAAACACGCTCTTGCGTAAATGCCGTTACTGACGTTGATCGTCTTCAGCAGTTAAGTCTGTAACAATTATAAGAGCAACGTGCTCCTCACATTTCCACATTTTTCCTTTGATTCTGTTTTTTAGAAGGGCGGATATAAAAAAATAATAATAACACAGAACAAGCGTACACAGCAGGTATTAGTGGAAATCAGTCTTATCAATGCACTGCCTATCAACTTACAACCAATGTTGGTTTAATCACACTAAGATGAACAGGTTAAATTGTCCCCGTTTGGCTGCTATGCAAACCATGTGTAAGATTGAAGGACTTGTGACCCTAATATTGCATGACATTACGTGAACTGTTGCTGCATCATGTAAACAAACCTGTGTCCAAGATGGCGGCTTCTTTCCTGTCCCTAAATATAACCGGAACACTTTATCCCTGCAGCAGTAGCTAAGCAACGAATCACTGGTCTGCTTATGACCGACTCGTGTACTCATGATATTTGATTGTTATGACAGTTTGTCTTTTTTTCCCTGTTTGTGTCACGTTCAGTCATCGCCATTGCGACACTATACCCGAGAGGGAGATTGGAAATGGGTCAATTGAAAATGGGTTAGATGTGTGTTGGAGTTGTAAAATGACTCAGAGCATCTTAAGATACCCGTGGCTCCATCTCAGTGCTTCATAGAGTTTCAGGCTTTCCAAGGTATACCACCAGTGAGCAAAGGTTTAGTGTCACACGTATGACACTACCCTATTCAGTTCCAATCAACTGATGTTTGGGAGTGTGTAGACAGACATTACATTACTGACATTTAGCAGACTCTCATCCTTTTTACAACTTTTTTTAAAATTACAAATCCAGGATAAGTACCTTACTCAAGGGTACATCCTTGGTTAAGGAACTGCCCTTGTAGCCAAAAGGTTGCGGGTTTGATTCCCAGGTAGGACACTGCTGTTCTACCCTTGAGCAAGGTACTTAACCTGAATTGCTCCAGTATATATCCAGCTGTATTAATCGATAGTATGTTTTAATAAATGCTAAAAAGTTGTGTAAGTCACTCTGGATAAGAGCGTCTGCTAAATGCCTGTAATGTAATGTAATGTAATCAACTGTGTCCTACCTGAGAATTGAACCTGCAACCTTTGAGTTACAAGCACAGTTCTCTAACCATTATACTACACTACTGCCCAAAATCAGTCTAAAATTAGAAAAACCAAAAATCAGACAGCTGAATGTCCAGGGTTAGGATTATGGTTCAGTAAACTGGTCCTGGCCGGTTCCTAAAGGCAGATTACATTCAGAGCCTGTTGGATATGAGGCAGGCTTGCTTCTTTAGCATTAACGCAGTCTGTAACTTGTGGAGGATGCTTTTTCGCCCCATTTGGTATATCTACTGAAAAACATCCTCCAGGGGCTATAATGACACTCCTTATTGAGAGGAATGGTTGGTGAACCTCTGTGGACATGGTATATTGGAGGCTAATGAGATGTACCCGTGCAATCTGATACCAGCAAATACCATTTCCTGAGTATAGTCATTTATAAGTGTTATGTTCCCAAGTCTCCCGTAGATGGCGCTATTTTACTACCTGGTGGGCCTGGTTCTGAGAAACTAAGTTTTTTTTATTTAAAAAAAAAAAATTATTTCCTGCTATATTCTCTCTTTATGTTCATATGAAAACAGATTTAAAAATTTACTTTTCAAATATACACTACGATATAATTTAAGCTCTTATTTTAAACTATTATTTTACGTTTATAAATTATACACGTTGCTTGTTTTTCACACAATAATACATAGTGACATATTTGCTCACATTGAAAGTTAAAGCTCTGTGAAGAGATGGACGCAGACGGGTCCACAGCTGAAGAAACAAGACCGTGGTGTGCATTTCACTCACGGTCGTTAGAATTTCCTCAGGGCCACTTCATTCCGTCACACTTCATTCCGCATTTGTGACAAACGGCCCACATTTAATTTCGTAGCCTATTTGCGACTGACTTCCAGTCCGCGGTTTACAAAATTCCAGTTTTTGTATTTAATGTCAGCACATGTATATAAAATGAACCACAGCATGACACAGGGGAGATCCGTCCCTTAGAGGCCTGTTTAAAAGCAGGGCCGTGTCTGGGGGGCAGGGGCCAATGCCTCCACAAATGCTCCGCCTGCCCCAACCCCCAAAGCCAAATCCAGGAAAAATGAAATCCGACAATATGAAGTCGGCGACCGTAGCGCCATCAATAGGCTATTCGAGCTACAGACGATTCGGCCAATAATAAAAATGCCACATCGAAATAATATATTTCTCTAATATCTGATTGGTTGGTTTGGCCATATAAAATATGGAGACGCAGCGAGAGAGAGGTCCGTTTTAAAAAAAAAAAATCAATCTATGCTGTTTCTTCTTGATAACTGGAACTGTTACCCATTGCTTAGGATATAGGCTAATTTTCGCTAGCCTAGCTTACTCAGTGAGTTCAGGATAGTGGCGAGAGTCTCCGTCTGGGAGATTTGATTGTTTACATGTTGCATCTAGCCTAGTTGTTATCTGCTAAACATCTGCAGCATTGCATTAGCTGGCTGCCCGTGTGTGTGTTAGCTAGCCTACTGCTGCGTGTTGGCTATAGTCAGCCCTACTTTCCTCAAACTTTGGAATACTTCACATATATTAAAATACAATATCATATCTGTCTCTATTACGTTCTCTATCACTCTCACGGCGAAACGGCAGTCGTCAATAGAGGCAAGCCCCCCGGCGTCTCAGGCATAAAAAAAGAGGGGGAGTTGGCTAAAATATAAATGAAAATGATGAGTCAGTTACAGTAACGTAGTTTCACATGTAAATAGAAAATAGCACAAAGAGACTGAAATGATGAAGGAATATAGCTCATCTTTAATATACTTGTTTCCATATAAGATTAGATAATGATTTGGTATTATTGGGCATAAATAAAGTTGTCCTATAAAATGAGGGGGTGGAGGTGGGTTTAAAATGTAATAAAATTATCTTATCCACTAATGTACTGATTGTCCTATACTTTAGCTTCATATGAAAGCATATCAAATCTCATCTAGGGCTTTGAAAAAAAAAAAATATTTAAAATGTTCATAAATTAAACATTTTATTTTAGAAAATGCCCTGTGTGAGGTTGTGTAGAAATGCAGGAAATTAGTTTTAAAAGGTTCAAATTTTTCTGAGGGAGGACCCCCAGACCCCCACGACTTCGCCCCCCCCCCCCTTATGCCCCACCAACATCTCTTCATGCCCCCCCCCCCCAATCAAAGCAGTCTAGAAACGGCCCTGGTTAAAAGACGACCTTCTTAAAGTGGCCGATTACCGCTGATTGAAACAACATATTGATAAACACTATTGTCTTTAACCTCGTGCCCTTTCGATCCCCCGAGGCCCATCCACCCCAAGTCGGAGCAGCAGCTGATGTGCGCGGAACACGGCGAGGAGAAGATCAACATCTACTGCCTGACCTGCGAGACGCCCACCTGCTCCATGTGCAAAGTGTTCGGAGCGCACAAGGATTGCGAGGTAGCGCCCCTGCAGAATGTCTACAAACGACAGAAGGTATGTGGACATTTTCACAATGGGAGTCCCCGTGATACAGACAGAGCGTATTTTCAATAAAGGGAAAGACCCTCCAGTGGTTGCGCTTGCTACAATGGGAGGGGCTTCATCTAGAGCGTGATTTAATTGCGATATATAATTATTTTTAATTAATGTGATGTATATAACTGCATTCTTAATTTGCTGGATGCTAATGAATGCTCATTGGCGCTGCATGAGTTAATGTACACGTTCCAATAATCAGGGGAGACATCTCCACCGGGGCTGCGGGTAGGGGGGGGCTTAACTAACTTATAGGTATGCTGTCTACCAGGAACCAGCATGTTAACCACCACGATCCTAAAAAAAAAACAAAAAACTAATTATTCACTTATTAGGCTCCAGGACAAAGCTAAATGAGCCCCCCAAAGGCAGTGTCCACCACCCCTCCCTACTCCTAATTCCATCCTACACACCCCCACAGGAAAATCCCTTTCACCACACTTAAAGCCACCTTCCACAGTTGCAAAGCACCACCACACTAGTTGCAACCACTC
Source organism: Ilyophis sp. 1 JC-2022 (assembly GCA_022702515.1). Classification (NCBI taxonomy): domain Eukaryota; kingdom Metazoa; phylum Chordata; class Actinopteri; order Anguilliformes; family Synaphobranchidae; genus Ilyophis; species Ilyophis sp. 1 JC-2022. Next base: position 81,802,113 of record CM040395.1, read on the forward strand.
CACAACTGCACCCGACTTTTGCTTTCTGCACACAGAGGGTGGAGAAACATCATCACATCACGGGTCTGGGTTACACACCTGGGGTCACAGATTCCATCACTGTGGACAAGCGCATTGGGCACAGGGGGAACAGAGAGCCGTGGAAGTCTAGAGGGGATGGGAGAGACTGAGAGGAGAGGGGAGAGAGAGAGGGGGAGGGGGAGGGGGGGAGAGGGGGAGGGGGAGCGGGGAGCAGACAGGAACTAACAGCTGAAGGGGGGGAGAAGGACAAGGGTCAACAGGGACAGGAGGGGAGGAGGGGGGACCAGGCAGACCAAACAGAGACCAGGCAGGGGTGGAACAGGAACACGGGGGCACCCCCCCCCAACACCCAGCAACCCGACCCCCCAGGGGTGTGCCAGCCTGGGGGAAACAGAGCACCCGGTGAGGACCACACCAACACAGCCACCACAGGTGGTGCCACAGCACCCACAGCCACCAGCACACACACCAAGCAGGGTGTGAGACAGGGCACTGAACGGAGACCTGAGCTGAGCTGGCGGAGGCGGCGGGCGTCTTGGGACGGGTTGGGCGAGACTGCGCTGATCAGCTGGCGGGTCCCACTCTGGCTGATCAACTCTACATGGGTCCTCTGGTCCCTCCAACAATCCCTGTCCCATCCAAACTCCCATCCCTACCATCACCCGAAACATCAAAAACACCACCAACCCATGAATAAATGATATCCTCATCATCCACCCCCCCCCCCCCCCATGATCAGCATCCTCAAAATCGCCCAGCCTTCACTCTCTCCCCCATCCCTCCCAGACCCTCCTCACCCCGCTTACCCTCCACAGCTCCACTCAGGCCATCGCCCCAGCGCCACAGCTCTCCACTCTCCACCTCTGCTGAGGGGGGGGGGGGGGGGGGCCAGCTCTTCCAGGGGGGGGAACCGAGCTCTTCACCAGCCTCTACAACACCATCCTGGTGACCATCCTGGACCTGCTGGGACCCCATCCCTGACCTCCCTGACCATGGAAGGGAAGACTTGACTGACCGCACACCTCCACGCTCAGTGTGACTGCACCCCCCCCCCCACTCCTCTCTGGTGCTCTACACCCTCCCTCCCTCCTCAGAGTCCCACTACTCTACTCCACTCACTCCTCTACACCGACTCCCACTCCACCACCTCACACACACACCATGCATCCACTGATGATGTGTGGATTGTGGTACGGGGCTGTGGGGGGGGGCTACCAACCTGGGTGTGGGGAACAAAGCACCGCGAGTGCAAAGCAAACAACCTGCAGCAACCTGCAGCAACTCAAAAAAAAGGAGAGGAGAAAGAATTTTCGGAGAAGAGAGTCATCATTCACTTTCAGCCCAGAGATGGGGGCTGTGTGGTGAGGAGGTTTGGTTCACCTGGAGGAGCCTTCTCCTGGAGACCAAGGACTGGACCTCCTGGAGAACCAACACCTACAGGAATCGAGAAAGAGGCAGAGCAAGAGAGAACTACCCATCTCAGAAGATTACCATTGTTCTCTATCAGGAATCTGCGTCGTGGCTTGTGTCCTCCTACTGCAGTGCATCCTGTTGCATGGCTCCTCATGCGTGGTTTCCTCAGCTGCTCAGCGCTCCCAGAGCAGAGAGGACTCGCAGACCAGGCCTCGGCCTCCCCCCCCCTGAGGGTGCCTCTCCCTCTCCCCTCCTGGAAGAAAGCTCTCTCGCTGCTTAAAAAAAAGTTTAAGATAATTAAGATCATAAAGACCCGGGTAACGAAAACTTTTGTAGGCTGCGGCAGCGCTTCAGCTCAGGCTTCAGGATACCTATACAAACAGACTTAAGTTTTTTTTTTTTTTCCAGGGCCATAAATGCACTCAACGCTGCAAAAAAAAAAAAAAAAAAAAAAATTCTTTCTGTCAACAAGTGGGGGGGTGTGCAATCAAAATCAATTAATTGTTTAATTTACATTTTTTTTTTTTATATTTTATACACATTTCTCTTTATGTCTATTATATGTCTCACTTCTTTTTTTATATTTGTTTGTTGTTTGTGTGTTAGCACTTGGGTTTGCTTTTTCAATTTCGTTGTACTTGTACACAATGACAATAAAGATCATTCATTCATTCATTCATTCATTCATTCATTCATTCATTCATATGCCCACAGAAATATAATTCTGTGGATATGCCTTTACATTTCTAAGATATGCCTAAGACACCACCTGCTGGTGAAAAGTATGGTTTCATCCATGCTTGATATAGAGATTCAGAGTCGAAGCCAGTCGTTATAAATTGTGTGTGTTTGTGTTTTTTTTTCCTGCCATAAAATATATTAAGAAAACATTTGTTCAGGTTAATAACAAAAAGGCTAAATCCAAAATGGTAAACACTACCTTTACCAGAAGTGAGATCATCATCGAGCTCTTCCATATAGTCATTTCCAGTATGCTAATGTGTTCTTAGTAATGCGAGAAGATGGTGTCAGAGCTATTTACAGAGTGGATGGCATGGCGGTCCGTGGGCTACGGCAGTGAGTGTGCTGGCAGCCGCCCGGCCTACCTGCAGGGCGTTCACACTGGGGTCACAAGCGTCTGTTTTCCTGTCCTCCGTCAGCACTCCTCTGGCATGCCACAGCGGCGCTAACCTGGCACACTGTCTCTGGCCGTGTCACCGTCACACGTACCACCCCTGTACGTACACTCAGAAAAAAGAGGTGCAAAATGTACCTAAAAAAAGTACAAACGCTCGTGACTGGGGTGGTACCCTCTCGGTACGTGAAATCGTACCCCTAGCCAGCAATACATTATTAATTTGTACCTTTTTTGCTTGAAAAGGTAGGCCAACTTATTAGTACCCAAATAGAACATTATTGTACTTTCAGGGTACATTTGTGAAATGTGTACCTTAAAGAAGAAACATGTATCCCCACTGTATCTTTATTTCTGGGAGTGAACGTCTCTCCCCCTCAACCACCCCGACCCATACCCTTACAGGAGAGGCTGCGCTTACTGTTCTAGTAAATCCTCAAAGCGCCGCGAGGCCTCGGACGTGAGGTGGCACCTCAGGTTTTTATTCCGAGGCCGGACCCAAGCTAAACGAAGGTCGTGACACAAAGATGCCATCGATTAATTTTTTTTTCTTTCTGTCCCCCCAAAAAATGTTGCATTTCCTTGCTGAAGGTGTTATTGACAGATGAGATCCTGCCTTGCGGGGTTATCCAAACACTTCTTAGCTTGTCCACATTTAGTGTGGACTTAGTGTCTCCACGGATGAATGACTCATTGATAACAATGGAATTTGATTCAGGTGGTGCTCTGGCCTCTATGCAGATCCTATTGCGTTAGACACTGCTGGGATTGCCTCACTGCCTCCTAAGTTAACAGTGACTAATATCATTAGCATCTCCCACAATCAGCAGCTAAGTGCTGGGCGAACACCATATGTTATTTTATTACGAGTAACTTCATCCTGCCTGAAGGTCACTCTTCACCACAGGACCCTTTTTTTGGACAAACGATAGCAGAGTTACCCAGTTATGTGCAAATTAATAAACATAACGAGCTTTAACCCTGTGCTTACTTTCATTCTTCTCATTATCCTTTAAGCTTAACATCTTTGAGGTGTGAAGTACATATGTGTTATAATTATATAGTTACAATTATAGGCACATATCAATACAATGTTGAAATGGGACTGTATTGATCTTTCTAAAAGATCCCGATGTATACGGATTTGGCGCTTAAGATCTAAGGGAAGGTGGAATATAGGGCGACTCATGTGCTCTGAGAAAATACTCCAACTGCAGGATAACATACCCAACTATTGACCAGTCCCATCACTGTAATATCCTAAATAGATTTGCAGTTACTGTACTGGAGGTTTTTGCAACTAACGCTGAAGAATTCTGATTCCAGGAGCTCAATCAATCATTAACCAATCAGCAATCATTACTGGCTGCACTGATAGATGGGAAACTGCTGACCGATAATAACCAATTGTGTGTTGTTCTCGCTTGACTTCTGAGCCACAATTGCATTACTATACTCACACTGCATCATAGCACAATCCAGGAGTCAGTGGCCTGATAAAAATTAAAAAAAGACATTGTTTTCATGGTAATTGTTCTAGTGTTTCAGTGTAAATACCTAAGCAATATCAGCTCTGGCTCAATATCCTGTTTGTGTCTTTACAGAAATAAGTAGTAATAACAGGGCTTATTTCTATGACCAATTCTTCTCTTATAATTCTGGGGGGATATACTAAGAAGCAGGATTACTGAGTTAGCTGGATAACTGCACTGAGTAAAACCCTCCCAAATCTGGAACATGGGCCGAAGTAAAAAGAGTTGTTCCAGATTTTACTCAGTGCAGTTATCCAGCTAACTCAGTAATCCTGCTTCGTAGTATACCCCCTGGGTCTGTTGTGTTGTATTGGGCCTTGTTATAGAAAATAGCTGAGTGATTGTATAGCCTCTCACTGCCTTTCGGTGCCTTATTGTGTTGTATCCAACCAAGAGTTCAGGCAGGATTACTGAGTTTGCTGGATAACTGCACTGAGTTAAACCCGGAACCTGTTCCAGGTTTTACTCAGTGCATTTATCCAGCTAACTCAGTAAACCTGATTCGTGATACAGGCCCCTGGCCTCACTGGTTTTGTTGTTGTGTTGCGTGGGTTGCTGAATGATTGGCATATTCTCTCACTCTCCATGTAGTTGTGTTGAGGTGGTGTTATATGTGTGCTGTTGTACTGTGATTCAGACAGAGCTGAGTGACGGCATAGCCATGCTGGTGGCGGGTAATGACAGAATCCAGGCTCTCATTTCACAACTGGAGGAAATCTGCAAAACTATTGAGGTAAGAAACTCAGCTGTTGCACTGTACTTAGTTTAGGTCATGGATCTTAGCTTCTACATTGTAATTACCTTAAAATCTGATGCACTTTTTTTTCCTGTGGGAACCCCAAGACCCACACAATACAGCGGAGCAGTTAATAAACAGGTGTGGTGATGTCGTGTTTTGTTGGGGCGGAGCTATCAGTGCTCAGGTGCTTGCGGTATGTGTGGAGCCTCCCACCTGAGACGATTGTACCCGCGCGCGGCTGCAGGAGAACGGGCGGCGGCAGAAACAGCACCTGTGCGACAAGTTCGACGTGCTCATCGCCATCCTGGAGGAGCGCAAGAAGGACCTGGTGCAGACCATCGGCCGCGAGCAGGACCAGAAGCTGGGTCACGTCCGCTCCCTCATCCGTCGCCACGGCGACCACCTGGAGGGGGCCGTCAAGCTGGTGGAGGCTGCCATCCAGTCCATGGAGGAGCCGCAGATGGCCGTCTTCCTGCAGGTACAAAAGCCTAGACTAACCTGCACGTGCTCAGTGACACCATAAATAGATACACCAAACCAATGGTATCTAAACGGTCAATTTGCTGTATTTCTTTAGCTACACCCTTTATATGTGATATTAGACCTCATATCACACTGGGGTGGTTCACCAAAAAGCTCTGGTGAATGAGTGTCCAAGAATAAGCAACGGTAGCCGCTATGAAAATGGCAACCTTTGATTATCACGCTTTCACCGTCAACAGTCTTGGGTTGAAATCCATTGATGCACACAGCTCTTGTGCTTCATGACTGGGCACTGAAGTGGACTAGTTAGCAGAGAGGCTTAGGAATGAATGAATAGACTGAATGGGCCGCCTTTAACAATAGCGTCATGGCAACCCGGCATTCTGTTGTCACGCTTACGGCAGTGAAAGAGCTGAGTGACACATCTTCATCAGAACACTGTACTGTAAGTGTTCTGGAAGCTTGGTGCTGTGGCGACACATTGATTTGTAGCCCCCCCTCCCTTGGGCTGGCACTCCTGTCAGTGTCCCTTGGCTCTAACGCCCCCGCCCCCCCGCCGCCGGCTATCAATACTCACTCTGGAGCAGCGCCAGGCCACATGAAGGCGGTCTCTCAATACCGCCACCTCTTAAACCTCTGGAACAAGAAAATAGATTGTGTGGACACACACTGTTCTGCACATTTCTCCAATAAAGCCGCTCGCTGATTCAATGAAGGGTCTTGAATTTTATTTTTACACCCCTCGGGTGTTAACGGGAGCCTTCGGCAGGAGATTTACCGTGCGACAGTGTGTTTATGGAGCGGGTGTAGATCTCGCGCGCACCTGCGGCCTCGCGCTGAACGAGCGGCTTAGAAGGACGGGAATGACAGACTTGAGACGATTAAGGGACATGCCTCCAAATTAAATTGCATCCATGGAAAAGACTCACGCTTGCCTCAGTCCAAACCATTAATATGATCACAAATAATATTACAAATATGGAAATACTACTACTGTACTATGTGACAATTGTTTACCCAAAATTGTTTTTTTAAAGTAGATTATCAATTTGCCAATCATATTTTCTTATTGTTTTCTGTTATTTTGCCATCCACAGAGTACCAAGGAGGTATTCCTAAAGTAAGAAAGACATTCCCTTGCTGTAGTGCTTTCCTGTATTAATTCTGCTGTTGTGGTTATGCTTTGACAATACATTCACTCACTGTCCGTCATTTGTGTATTTGCCATGTTCTTCTGCATTTGTGTGTATCATTTCCATGTCATTTATTTTGCTTCTAAATGACGTACTTATTGTAGTAATCTTTGGACCATGACATCGCTTTGCTGCTTAGTTTGCATGACAGTTCTTCCATAAAAAGGAACAAAGCGGAATGTTAATGAGTTCACTCTGTGTGGAAGTGGAAGCTGGCTGCCGTTTCGCTGTGATTTTCCTGTTTTGTTTGCGCCTTTTGCATCCGCTGCTTACCGAGACGCTCACCTGCGGAGGTGGCGGGGAACGCTACCCGACCTGCGTGGTGACAAGCCGCAGGCGGCCGCCGTCCTTCCCCCGCGCACGCGTCTCTGTTTATCTGTCCGAGCCCGAGCGTGACATCAGCGCTCTGCCCTTGACAGGATCACGGACACCGCCAAGGCATCCAGCATCGAGCGGACGGAGGCCGGGTATGAGAGCATGAGCCACTTCATCGTCAACACCGATGACGTGGCGGATATGCTGAGGACCATGGACTTCCAGGCGGGTAAGGCCACCCGGTTTCTGACCCACCTCCAAAGCCCAAACATCAGTGACATCAGCTCAATCAGCCCCTCCCCTCTTTTTCTCCTTCCTCTTCTTATTCTTTGGCTGAGCTGTTTCTGATAGCGCTGGGTTGTGTGCTGTTGCAGGTTGCCAGGGGGAGGATGGGGATGAGGGATACACGCTGGAGGATGGGGCTGAAGATCTGGCGGCCCCACCCAGCACAGAAGGGGAGTCTGCGAGATATTAGTCCACCCGGTACTTTACTCTAGGTCAGTGTTCCCTCCAGATCCCATCAGAATAATCTGTCATTCGGGCTGGATTCGGATTCCAATTTAACACGTTCCCTTCCCTTGCGCTCTTCCCTCGAGTGACTATCTTGTGATGAAATTTGCGACGTGCAGCAAGCAAACTAAACAGGTGCTCTGCAAACGAGGATCGACGAAAAACAAACAAAAACGGAACTGAACCGCCCTCGCACCCAATATAGGAAATGCAGCACCATAGAGTTGACACGTGACCGCGATGCATTTTCAGAGTATTGGGCGTACCCCCTGTCACAGATGCCCCCAAGTATGACATCATGATGACCTGTAGAGCCACTAAACCAGGGATACTCACATCTGGCCCTCGAGGCCAGTAACACTGCTGGTTTTCTTGTTTACCTGATAGCTAATTGATCGATTAATGCCACCGATTGGCCGGAGATTTAACTCACCTGGTGTCCCAGGTTTAAATCAGTCCTGATTAGAGGGGACAAATGAAAACTAGCAATACTAAGGGCCTCCAGGGCCAGATTTGACCTTGATTAATAATCAAATATCATCAAATTCCATTCAGTGGTTGTCACCATTCATCTTCCTCAGGGTGTGGGTTAACTTATTACACTCCATACTCATCTCCATTTCTGCCGTTGCAGTGCAGTCAGTTTAAAAAAATAAAAAAAAAGGTTTTTGAAGATGCTCTGTTCTTTTTTTTTTTTTTTTTTGGACCAAAGCGAGTTTGCACATTTCTGGTGCACTGTTGTAGTTTAAACCAATCCGGGGGCCTGGGGGTTGACCGTGGGTTTTATTTACTCTGTGGATCTGAAGCCGTTTGCTACTGTTGTAGAATTTTATTTTAAGGACGCATTTGTTCGTTTTTTTTCCATTCTGAAAAGCACTTTCCATTCTGAAAAGCTTTTGAAACGCTTGGCGCAGCAGACGCATTCATCATTGCGTAACCTTTTTTTATATGTATTTGGTCATTTTCCACTGTCCCCGTGGAAGCATCCTAAAATGAACCCACCTGATGTCCTAGCTGTTCTTTTAGTGTTAAGCTCCCGTCCGTCTTTCACCATCTTGCAGCTAAATATAGTTTTTGCTGACTTTGAAATATTTAGCAATGCCATTAAGTTTTCAAACCCGGTGTTTTCCATTTCGTAAGTCGTGGATTTAATGGTGCCCCGCCCACTCCCCCAAGAGACCCATTTCCAGGAGAGTGACTGTGACATTTTAGCCTCACCATGATCAATCGCATGTTCCCTCATCATGAAATGTAATGATCTCCTCTTAAGTCAGAAAGCCTGGCTTTAAGGGTGTCGCTTTGCTGCAGATCAATGCAGGGGAGAGGTACACAGGGAAACACAAACCGCTTTCAATAGGCGGATAACCAAAGGCTGGTCTTCTCATAAATCGTATTGTGGTTGTTAAGGGCAGAGCCAAGCGATAATATTAGCTATTTTTTTCTTCTTTTTGACAGGTATTATAATTTTTCTTTTGCCTGATTTAACCCTCTATCTGGGAGGGTCTTTGAAGATCTTATTCGTTTCAGCAATGTGTGTCATCCCCCTGATTTTCTGTTCCTTAGCCTTTTAGATGCATATATTTTTAATCAAGGACACAAATAGGGGGAAATCTAAGAAAATAATTTTTAGAGAACTCAAGAACCTACTGCAGGTTTTGGGAATGCAAATTTAAGGTAAAGAACTGTAGGTAATATTTCATACAGAAGATGAACTGTAGCCTCAGTTGTGAATGATCCAGTTTTTATCTGCCATTTATGGAATCTGGTGGAAAAAAACACCAGACACGCTGACCAGTGAAACATTGAGTAATAAAGTGGGTAATGTGTGTGACAGACGGGCCCGGGACCAGCTTGTGTTTCAGCAGGCACACGATGTCAGTAGCGGCATCTCCTCGCTCTTCAAAGGTCAACAGCCACAGTAAATCACAAGACACCAGCAGGTCTCAGGCCCAGCTCTGTCACTGCTGCTATATATGCCATGCTGCGGCTGCCGCAATGCACCCTGGGAAACCTGGAGTCCCTTCACCTCCATTGAAACCAGCACCCCCCCCCCTCTCTCCTCTTTCCCCATCAACAACAGTGTTAGGATGCAGCCCTGACACCCCTCATTAGTTAATAACCGTTTCTCACAGCGTGCTCTCCTGGTTTATTGCCGCCGGGATATATGGCGGTAAGACTGGGACCTGCTGTTCCGAGGCGCTGACCTTGTCGCGGCCGCTGTCGACCCCGTGATTGATTGATAGGAGAACATGCGGCAGCGGAGTGAGGAGGCTGAGATTAAATGTTATTGATGGGGGAATTCTGGTGGGATGATAAAGCCTGACGCTGGACGTTCGCCTAGTAAGACACGCCAAAGTGAGCGTTCTCTGACTATGAATGGAGACAGATCTCTATCGGGCGGAGGGAGGAGGGAATCGGGGCCTGCTCGATGCGCACCGTTTCTCGAAAACAAGCAGTTCGTCAGTGATGTTTATGTCCCCACCCATCCCTGAGAGAGCGTTAGGCGATAAGATGACTGTACTATTGCGTCACGCACTTTTAATAACTATTGAAAGCCAGGAATCTGTGTGCATGCAAATGAAGGAATATGGTATTACTGTTTGCATTTAGTCTCAGGGGTGACTACGTTATTCTTAGTGGCAGTGGTGTTTGGTTTTGAAAGGCAAAGGTCTGAGAGGCAAAAAGAATAAATTAAAAAAGCCGATTTATGTAGCTGAAAAAAACTTGATAAAAAAACTTGCATGGATGTGTAACCAATCACAGCCTTCTCTCTACTCACATCCTGTGCCGAACTTTAAAAATAGACCCAGTCCACCAGGAAATTGAGACAATGTCGACTGTTTCAGATTGCCGGGTGTAATTCACGTTTATTGTTCTTTGTAGGTCATTTTCACTGATGGAAGGGAGAGGGGCTTGCAAAGGAGGCTTGACGTAATCCCATAAACACAACCAGATGTTTGAAACGCAGCCTTCGCCATCTACCTGTCATATGTTTTTACTCTGATCGCATGCATGACAGAACCACAGGGAGATGAAAACACAATGGACGGGCTCTTTTCCGCTTGCCCACCACGCAACAAAAACTCCCATATTGTATTTTATAAATGGAAAAATGTAATCTCATCATTTAAAAATATTGAATGTAATATAGTTGTGGCACGAATGACGCATGCTGTGTGGTAATCAAAATACTCGGTTATATTGTTGTTGCTCTGCCTGTTATTTCAAATGCCTTTTCAATTCACACATGTTAGTTTACAAACTGATGTTTCACAGAGATGCAGTTGTGTGTTGCTGGTGTGGAATACAGGGCATGGCTAAGGTTGCCTGTGACATCGAAGAGGTCTCAAATACTGTGAAAATGTGTAGAAGGTTTGTGGGAGGTGATGAGGCTATGCTAATATAAGGGGCTTTTCTGTCCAACACTGAGCTTGCTAAAATGTCGAGAAAATGGAAAAAACATCTGACAAGCTCCACAGAAAGCATAACAAAATAATACCTATTCTTTCCAGTGGTCATATGCTGAACATTAAATGTCGAAAGCCTTACAATTGGTCTTCAAGCAGAAGTTGTAAGGAGTAAACAGAGGCAGGTAGTTGAGAGAGTTTGAACTGTACTGAAAGATGAGTAAGACCAGCCTAATTTGATTTATTAATTATTGTTGGGCAATCTATTATGGAATTTCAGTTTCACAGTAAAAATGCCAATGTAAATCTAACACTGCTTGTGTACAGTTAACACCCTAGAGTGTTTATATGAGACCGCCGTCTCATATAAACTCCCTAGGGTGTTAAAAGTAAACAGCGATTTTTGCTGTTCTCTCATTTTCTCATTTTGTATTTTTAGAAATAAATATTCATACCATTACATTATTTTGTTTTTCTTTTTCTTTTACTTTCTGGTAGTTTAAGTTTTAACTTGATTTTCACGGCAAAACCCCTGTGCTGTTTGAGAGGTACCACGCGATCACACACCAACCAGATGGAGCTTGAAACCACCCATTGGATTACCCTTCATTGAATATTAAGCTGTGTTACCAAATACCATTACTATACTCTCCTCATTCGTGATTTAATACTATTGATGGTAGGCTACAGTAAAAAGATAACCGTGAATGGACCGCGGGTAGAAAGCGGCAATCAGTTATCCACTTAAAAATCTGTGTTTTCACATGGGACTTATAAAGTAACAATGTATCTGTGACTGCACATACACAACTGTCTCTCTCGTCGTTTATTTATCTTTATTTCGCTATTGTAAACAAACATGACATTGTAAACATTGATGTGTCATAATTAATTTATTACTGTTGTTCTCCAACTTAAAAGATTCTAACAGAGTCGATGTTTTTTCAGATATTTTATTACAAAGTATAAATGGCAAAATAGCGTTTTAGTGCTAAACCATTCAATCGTGTGACCGGTTGTGTTGCTTTTTTCCCTATTTTTCGAACTAAGCATGCCAGATAAAGACTTGGGCAGTGCATTCGATTGGTGGGCGAATAATACTGTCGGGGATGTTGAAAATATCTTTCTTTTAAAGAAAAATTGTCAAACGTATCTAACCAGAGAAGCATAGGCACTACCAGAACAATCGCTCGTGGTACAGAGCACTGCTATTTGACAGAGAGAATTGTGGCTGAACAAGCGTTAGCTCAGGCTAACGTACCAAGAGCGAGAAGGGCGCCAGTGTTCACGTGCAGGCGTTGCTTTGTTCGTCATTACAGTAGCATGTGTGAGAGAAATGATACATTCCCATGGGCCAATTTTCAACAAACACTGTTGAATCTTAAAAATTTATTTTTATTTTTTCTCTTGTTTGTTATCAACAAAGTTTGGCTATTTCTGATAGTGGTAATCAGTATTGTTAACGTTTTGGAGCTTCAGGAAAAGGACACAGCACAAAGTGATTACTGAAATGATGCAAGACAGACATGTATCCTCTCTGAAACCATATCAACATTATTAATTATACATAAAGTCTACAACGCATTAAATAAATAATTTAAAATAAAAAAAATCACATATGAGAGAATAGAAGCCCGACATGTCATCATGTTTCCCCAACTTGCATTTATACTTTTAACACTGAAAGAAAAACTTTACAAATGTAGATGTAATAAAATATATTGTCGAGAATAATTTCGACGTTCACAACATGGATTATGTCTGAAAGTCCAAATGAAGCGGTGAGATCCATAAGGCAGCTTGTACAAGAGGTGAAGCTCATTGAACGATCATCATTAGTAGCCTAAATTACCAAAGAGCCCATAAATAATGGATGGCGCCAACAATATACATATAATTTGCTTTAATAAGATACCCAAATTTGACCAAGAAATTATTTTGGACGCCATTCAAACGATTGAACGATTGTTTAAACATCACTTGTTTATAAATTGACTATAAGGTACTGGTCAGCCACAGATAGGCCTATTGGAATTCCAGATCACACACTTGGAGTAATTGAGGAGTAACATAATACCGAAGTCGTTTTCTTTATGTTCAAGGCGCGTGAATGTTTCTTTGAGACTTGTTTCCTCGCTGCACGTGTCCACCATGAAAAAAAAGAAGGAGTCTTGGACAGTAATGTCGTACGTCGAACAATTTTCACGTGCAATACTTCACTGGAGCTTTCGACACACGGAATGTGTTACTTCCTGTGAGTGAAATACCTTTACATGGCAGTTATAGTTAGCAATATTTTGAATGAGAGAAAAAGCAAAACTATATTTCATGGATCTGGGAGTGCCAAGGGTAGGCTATTCGTTTGTTTTTGAAAACCGTTTGTTCTTCTGTGATGTCAAAGGTGAAAATCACTTGCCAACTTCATCTAGATACTTGCGGTTCAGCGCCGCTTGTTCTTTCTGACTTTCGATCCTCGCCATTTCTATCATATTTCTCAGCAGGTGGAAAGTGAGATCAATCGAGATTGGCGGGTCATCGTTCCTCTTGGAAAGCTCCACGAGGTCTTCCAGGCTGTTGCCTTCTTCCAGCGAGCGCACCTCTTCCATGTGTGGCAAACTGCGCGTCAGGTGAACGAGCTCCTTTGTGGAGAGAGGCGTCATAACCTGAAGGTTGTCTAAAGGAAATTGCGAGAGACCTTTCTGAAATCTTGGATTTCTTTCCAAATAGCTAAGTATCTTTTCTCCTATGAGATATGAAATTGCGTTATCGCCAGCTTTTAACAATACCTCGTCCATTTCGGTTTTGTAACCGTGCCCATCAAAGATGTTGAGATCCCTTGGTCGGCAGGCGCTTGAGGGGACGTGCGAAGTCAGAAGTACTGTAGCTATCAGCAGGACCAGCGGAACGGGCTTCATAATGGATAGGCGCAAATAGTGATATCCTGTGGTGAAGAAATACATACAATGTAATAAAATTACTCCGATTTAATCTCATGTAATGCTCAATAAGCACATGTTATAACAGAAAACCTATTGCAAAAATATTTGAGAATTCAGAAAATGCCTGTGATGTTAGGCTGCAACAGCATATAAATCTGTAATCCATGAGTTTGAATAAAAATGAGCAACTCGTATCTTTACGTAATAGCCCATAGAACAACTTTACTAAATTCCGCAAAAGGTTGAAGTCCAGTTTTATCAAAATCTTATCGGCATAACGTGCTGCCTCACTTCACTGCTTTCACCGCCGTGAAATGAATATATTTGAGGTTTTAGCTTAGATTGTTTTCTGTCTATTACCGTGCATTACAGTATTAAAACGATTCAACTGTAGTTACCAAATAGGCTACAGATGCTTTACGAAAAAATTAGCCTTGAGTTTTGTTTCCAGTTGATTTCGAGTACTGTTTAATAGTTTTCAATAACCAAATTTTGGAAATACAAAAAAAAAAAAAAAACACTTACTTGTTCCTCTGCTGAAGCTTGAAAAGTTTTATATAGGATAGAAAAGTGAAACTCAAGACCTTGGTCCGAAAAGTCCAGCTTGGATGAGATTGGAATGGAACGCTTCTTGACGAATGTTTATATACATCCAAGACTGCTCCATTGACGTCAGTGGAAGTGCATAAACCGCTTGTAAATTAGACGACTCCGTTTGAACTACAGGCAAGAGTGAGAGGGACATCAGGTGGTGCTCTCGCAAACCCCGTCAGAAAGAGACAGCTAAAAGCAGGTCATTTATTTCATAAGGTACCTTATTTCACCCCGTCATCTTACCTGAGTGTTGTGATGCATTTGTGTCAGGATCCGAGGAAATTCTGCCCAGGACGATGAGATGTAACGTAGCCTACCTAAGACAGCGAGTCTTAATGCAAAGTGATCTAGAAACATACTCTTAAACGGCTTAAAAGTCGACAGTTAATTGCTGCCTATGAATGGATCCCTTCAAGTGACTGCACGCGTGTATTTGCTGGTATGGAAGAATCCGAGTCTGGGGGCGTCTACATAAAGAGAACAGGACCTCATATCAATATGGAAAGGTGGCATAACTGATGTCGTGATGCCCTTCCGCATGGCCGAACATCTTTGGCAAGGAAAAGAGCATAGCCTAGGTGTAGAACAGCCCCGCAGCCTCCGGCGCGCAGGACAGACGCATACATACCGAGAGATCTGTCCACGGTCCTGAAAGGGGCTCGACTGTTCAGATGTCACAGCGGATTGATTCCATTCATAAATTATCTCTCTTGGAGAAAAAAATACAAATAAATTATTTCTCTTGGGGGGTGAAAAAAAAGACCTGCGTCGTCATCATCTATACAGCTACTAACGAGAAACACTTCCTTTTATTAATAACAATAATAATAATAATAATAATAATAATAATAATTAATAAGAAGAAAACCAAGGTTAATTGAGTACTAAACGACATGGAGCCCTCGACTTAAAAGCTTTTTACTTTAGCCAGTATTAAATTTAGTCTGCATACACATCCTTTGGACCGCCCCAAAGGCACACCACAGCAAAGTATAGATCTTTTGAACACAATGTATTTGAATAATAATTTAGGATCTTTCCATTTTGCTGTGCTGTGATAATAAAACCATATAATACCGAATCTATGAAGATGTTTATAATAATTTTTAGGCTGCAAAAATGCTTTAAAAATGACTGTGTTAAATGTGGTACTTTCTGAAAATAAACTAAATAAATACTAAAACATACAAACTTACCGAAGTCACTTACCAAAGTGTGCACATAATAGGAAATTACCTTTCAATTCAGACATTTAAGCAGAAGCACTGCATGCAAACGGGCACATACGCTTCTGTTTTCCAATTTGGTGTAAGGCCAATAAACATTTTGATGCAATATATATATATTTGGGACATTATTCATTGTAATTGTTTGTATGTCACTTTATTTTGATAATACTCTGCCGGACAACTATAGTTGTTTGCAGAACATAGAAGTCATACGAATAATTTTATCATTAATTGTTTAAAGCAAAGGAGCTCAGAAATATATATTTTCTGTAAAATATATATTTTCTGTAAAAGAAAATCACTTTGCATGCATGAACTGTAATAAACTGCCTTTATTTTAAGATTAGTTTTTATTCCTGCCTGTACTACATCGATGTCAAACAAAATACCATTCCCTTCTTTGCTGTCCCTACCATATCCATCTTTCTAGAACATAAACTTCCTTGTCCACCTCTAAATCCTCTGTAGTCATAAACAATGTAACTTGTGATACGGTACAAATCTGGACGTTGAATATAGTTCGGTATTACCACAAAAAACCCAAGCTAGTCAGGGTAAACATAGTATTGGGTATTTGTTTGTCAAGTGGCAAAAAACCTTTAATTTCTAAAAAAGAAACAAATGCATCATGGATGTTGACTCATGTTCATATTCACAAGTTGTATGACAAACAGCTATAAACTGACCCCAGAAAAAACTGACTCATTACATGTTGTCTTGAGCGAGATATTACATCAGAAGGGATTAAATTAATTACACACTAACATACAGTTTTACTGCCATAAATTAAATATTTTCAGCTTTAAAAAAAAGTAAATGATGGAAGCAATCGTATTTTCTTGTTGGATGTCAATCGGTTGATCCAATTTGAGAAACAATCAATTATTTTCTGTGTTTATTTAGTATTGCTCAAAATATTCTGAAATACAATCCCTGATGAGTTTTTATACGTTGTACATGTTTTGACAAAAAGAACAATAATTTAGTGAGAAAAATTCCTTTAATATACCACATACTCAAATTCATGTACATTCGTCAAGCATAGGAAACATCTGTACAATAACATGTACAAAGTATCTGTAATAACACCAACAAAAGTTCAATAAAAATGGTTAAATTGTCTAAAATGAATACAAGTACTGAATTGCAAAGTAGTTTTTACTTTTTTGTGCTAAATTCAACCGGTTTTGATATCAAGGTTTGTAGTAAGTTAATCACAGTTAAACTGCAGCAAATCTATTAATATATGAGGTAGGTCGGAACACAGCTTATCCATCATATCTTATTGGCCTTCCACGATAGATAGGAATTCCAAGCCACCGCCACAATCTGGGCCACAGCCAACCTGCAGGGAGACACGAGCATTAGCGATGAATGCACTTCAGTCAACCTGTGCCGCTACACGAGGAGTACTGATTGGACAGAAGAGTAGTGGCCTGCGTCCGACACTCGGGATGGGACATTGTGTGTCCATTAGGACCACACTGTATCAAAGCACACCATCTGGATCTTACGTTGCCACGGGAGATAAGGGAAAAACAAATGCTGATACAGCGTTCAGAAACCTGCAGATCAAAATGAAGGCGAAACTTCCCACAGCCGTTTTTATATAAAAACATTTCAAACAACAGATGTAGAATAAGGGGCCTGTTTCACAAAGCAGGATTACGGAGTTAGCCGGATAACTACACTGAGTAAAACCCGGAACCCTCCCAAATCTGGAGCATGGACTGAAGTAAAAAGAGCTGTTCTGGATTTTACTCAGTGCAGTTATCCAGCGAACTCAGTAATCCTGCCTTGTGAAATACCTTCCAGATCTGCAAATTTTCTTTCTTAGGTAAACATGCACACTTTTGAAGATAACAAAAATCGTTAAAACCCCAACTACAGTATTAAGTAGGAACTTATGTGATGTGAGTCTACCCACAAACATTCCACTTAACTCGTACGCTCGGCTAGAATTTCACAGGGTCTCTTAACGGACTGAGCACCAGTCACGTCGAGCTGCAGACACTAGAAACCTCAGCGCGCTAAGCTGAAATGCCAGGGATCTTTAACGCCATGCACGGATATTTAAAAAGGAAACGGTCGACAAGAAATGTTGGCTTATCTTTGAGAGCACATGAAGGGCAGCTGCACCCTCTGTCTGCTCCCAGGATGTGAATCGGGTAACCCTTTCCCAGATCTGTCTGTTCCCGGGATGTGAATCGGGTAACCCTTTCCCAGATCTGTCTGTTCCCGGGATGTGAATCGGGTAACCCTTTCCCAGCTCTGTCTGCTCCCGGGATGTGAATCGGGTAACCCTTTCCCAGCTCTGTCTGTTCCCGGGATGTGAATCGGGTAACCCTGGCTGCAGCACTGGAGGGGGGCTTCATTACAGCCCGAATCCCTTCTGGAACAAGGTGGCCAGTAGCTCATCAGAAGCTGGTCTGCGCCTCTCTCGCTCTCGCTCTCGCTCTCGCTCTCTCTCTCTCTCTCAGGTGGAGGTTGTGTTTGTGAGAGCTCGTCTGTTTTTCTAAAATTTCAATTTCTATTACTTTTCTATTCTTTATATGTTTACCTACTGATTTAAAACAGATACGTAGTTGTTTTGGTTTAGTGGGATACTACAGTATTATTTGGGGAAGGTTTTTTTTTTTGTGGGGTAGGTGCGGGAGGGTCTCAGCTAGGAGGAGAAACTGTGTCTCTCCGCCATGGGGTAAGATGCATTACTGAAAATAGCACATCAGTACTCCGAGGATCGGGGTTCGCGCCCCGGTCCTGCCATAGCCGAGCGTGGCCGGTGCCCTGTGGAAGCGACAATTGGCGGTCGCTTCCGGGTGGGGGGAGGGGCTCGGAGAGAACCGCTGCGCACAGTAGGACCCAGGGCGTGTCACGGTCAGGAGCTGCGCCCTGTAGAGGACGTAGCGCCCTCCCTAAATACCGATTAACGGGGTTGTGCAGCGGTGGTTCTCTAGCGGTTGCTACACGGGGGGGAATTGAATTAGAATAGGGGTTCAATTGGCTACTAAATTGGGAGAAAAAGGGAAAAAATCAGAAACAAATTTAAAAAATAAAAATAAAAAAAATGTAAAAATTAAAAAATTAAAAAAATAGCACATCAGTTGAGGATGTTTTGAATGCAATTGCAGAGCAGGTAGGAGGTGAAAACATCGATTCGGCTTCTAGAATGAATAAAGCCGTGGTGGTTTTAAAAAAATAAAAAAATGGAATTGGTCACTAAACTTGTGGTGAGTGGAATATGGGTTCGTGGGGTGTTTGTGCAAGTAACCCCACTTTCCGCACCAGCCACAAAGGTAATTGTTTCCAATGGCCCGCCGTTCATAAAAAAATGACGATATTAAAAGAGAGCTTGTGCGCTATGGCAAATTCGCTGGCACCATGAAAATGATACCTTTAGGTTGCAAAAATGTCAATTTAAAACATATACTGTCATTTCGTAGACAAATATATATGTTTTTAAATGCTGAATCGGAAACAATTGATATTTCTTTTAGGGTCAGACATGGGGAAAGTTCTTTTATAGTTTTTGCGAGCGCGGATAGTTTGCGTTGTTTTGAATGTGGTGACATTGGACATAAAAAGAGATCGTGCCCACATAAAAATATGAACGTTTTAAATAAACCGGCTAATGAAGGAACCGGTGCGGGTTCAGCAGAACGGCCCAGTGAGGATTCTAAAGGTGAGGAGGCTGAGGCAGAAAAGCAGGGCGGAGAAGATATTGCTGTTGTTTCAGAGGAATGTAATGATAAGGCGGAGGCAGAGGAAAATGTGCTGGGAAGTGTGGAGATGGGTAAAATGGGGGATCAAACAGAAGGGATAACTCAGTTGGGTGATCCCCTTGAAGGTACTAGTGAGTACACAACATTTGTGCTGAACTCTGGTAGACTAGGGAGAACTGAGAAACGTAAATCCAATAATGCACGTGTTTTTCATTGTGAAAATGAACAGTCCACTGAGAGGAAAAAAAAAGGTAGAGTAGAAAAAGAAAGTCTGGATTCTGAGAAAACGGGCTTAAATGAAGAAGAAAGTGTGGTTGCAAAAAAATCAGTCGAAGCCCCTTCGTTTTCAGAACCACAGAGTCTACCTGAGCAGGAAGGACAGGAAAATATAGCTGGGATAGATTGTGAAGATGGTAAAGATAATAGCTGTGCGCAGGAAGATGATGGAGAGTTCTCCGATTCTTCAATCTTATCGGAAAGTGTAACCAGCCAAGAGGGCGATAATACGCTTTACACCATACAAGAAATAAATAGTTTTTTAGATGTGACAAAAGGAAAGACCGTTAATGTGCTTAATTTCTTTCCTGACGGAGATAAATTTGTGCGGTCAGTTAAGAATATCATTAGTAACGTTAGCATGGCCGAATTGAATAGCCAGAAAAGATGCAGATTGAAGAAACATTGCACAACTGTTAGAAAATCGAGGTTGATTTCTAAAATCGTGAAATAAATGGCTTGTGGGTATTTTTATTTCACTTTTTTCCTTTCTTCACGGTGTCTTGTATGCTTGTTTCTATTTCATTTTTACTTCATGAATACAGTAAGTATAGGATCACTTAATGTTAACGGCGCCAGAGATGGGGTAAAAAGGGGATTGGTAGCTGAAGTGGTGAAACAAAAAAGACTGAATGTCCTTTTTTTAAATTTTTTTTTTTAACAAGAGACTCATAGCAATATAGAAAATGAAACTGAGTGGAGACTATGGTGGGAAGGAGATTGTTTTCTGAGTCATGGGACAAACTTGAGTGCTGGGGTTGCCATTTTATTTTCACCTGCTTTTAATGTTGAATTATTGACTAAGGAGGAAATTGTTAAAGGGTGGCTTTTATGTGTGAATGTAGAAATATTGGGGATTTCTTATGTTTTTATTAGTATTTATGCCCAAAATGTGGGGACAGATAGGCAGTTTTTATTTGAACAGTTACAGAAAAAACTTTTTAAAATTGCAGATAGTGATGCAGTTTTTATTATAGGGGGTGATTGGAACTGCACATTAGATTTTACAATGGACAGAAATGGTTCAGAACCGCATTTTAAATCTGCAGAGTTTCTTAAGAATCTCTCAAATCATTTTGATCTGTGTGATGCCTGGAGAGAACAAAATCCAAATGTGAGACAGTACACATGGGTAAAGAGTGCCTTAAATACAGTGTGTGCAGCCAGGTTAGATAGGTTTTATATTCCTAAAAATGAAAGGCACAGGGTAACAAGGACTGGTATCTTGCCAGTGGGTTTTACGGACCATCGTTTAATTGTTTTAAGTATGTGCATTAAGAAGAGGCCCAAAGGTAGTTTTTATTGGAAATTTAATACAAAATAGCTGGAAGATGAAATTTTTTGTGCAAAATTTGAGGATTTCTGGCAAAAATGGAAAGGGGAAAAAGAAAGGTTTGAAACAGTAGGACTCTGGTGGGAGGTGGGCAAAGTTCAAATTAAAACTTTTTGTCAGCAGTACACAGAGTATAGTACTGCTAGGAGCAGAAGGGCTGTGGCGGAACTAGAAAAGGAAATTACTCAAATGGAGGAGGAGGTGATAATGACCAATAATACTGGTATGTTGCAGGCTCTTAATGAGAAAAAAAGAAATCTGGCTACTATACTGAATGAGAAGGTTAAGGGGGCTCTGATTAGAGCCAGATTTTGTACATTAAAAGACATGGATGCTCCTAGCAAGTTCTTTTTTAATTTGGAAAGAAAGGTGGTACAACGCAGAGTTGTGCGTTTTAAATCTTCCTGGTGGGAAAACGACTGCTGACCCTGGGGAAATCCGGGAAGAAGTGGTGTGTTTTTATAAAGAACGTTTTAAAGCAGAAGATGTGGACATGCAGCAGGTTGAGACACGTCATAAAGACCTACCAAAGATAACTGCAGAAGAAAAAATGGAGTTGGACTCTGAGCTCAGTATGCAGGAGATTACTGAGGCTGTGGGACAGATGTCTTCAGGCCGTGCCCCAGGCATTGATGGATTACCTGCTGAATTTTATAAAAGGTTTTGGGGATGTATGGGGCAGGATTTTTATGGGGTGATTATGGAGAGTAGTTTGAAACGGGAGCTTCCACAAAGCTGTCGCCGGGCAGTGCTCACAATGCTGCCGAAAAAAGGGGACCTGTGCCTGTTGAAAAACTGGCGACCTTTGGCACTTTTATGCACTGATTTTAAGATACTGTCAAAAACTATAGCAAATAGAATTTAAAAAATGTTTCTAGAATAACAAAAAAAGATCAAACCTATTGCATTCCAGACAGATCAATCAGAGACAATCTGTTTCTGATTAGAGATGTTGTAGAGCTGGCAAAGGTTTATAACTTAAATTTTGGCCTTTTCTCTATCGATCAAGAAAAAGCATTTGATCGGGTGGATCACAGCTATTTAATGAAGACACTAGAGGCTTTTGGTTTTGGGGATGGCCTTCTGTCTTGGGTGAGACTGCTGTATAAAAATGTGTCTTGCTTAGTAAAGGTGGCGGGGGGACTTATGAGGTGTTGTTTTAAATCAAACTGCCTGATAAGAGTTGTTTTTTTTCCGAGATTGTGTTTTATTTTATTTTGGTTCTAGTAAATAATGTTTTTATAACTGGTTTTATGGAGTTTTCCATTTTACTGGTTTTATTTTTTATGTAGCTTATGTAAGGGTTTGTATGTGTATATACATGGTTTTATGTATATGCGAACATATATTTATTTATTTATTATTGCTTTTTAACACGGAAAAATTGATAAAAGATCTGTGTTATTTTTACTTTTATTATTTAATTAAATATAAAGAAAAAACATACAAATAAGGAAATGTTCTAAATATGTTAGATGAGTTACTGTTTACAACATATTTGCAATATGTTTTCAATAAAGGTACTTTCAAAGTTAAAGTCTCTCTCTCTCTCTCTCTCTCTCCCTCTCTCCCTCTCTCCCTCTCTCCCTCTCTCCCTCTCTCCCTCTCTCCCTCTCTCCCTCTCTCCCTCTCTCCCTCTCTCCCTCTCTCTCTCCCTCCCTCCGGAGAGAACCTTTCTGAGGGTGTAGCTACCGAATGCGATTTGTTCTCTTCTAATCTTCCTGTGCAGGGACGTGACTTCCCTTCCTTTCTCTTACCTGTGATGAAGCGGCACAAAGTAAAAGTTGGCCATCTGGACAGCGGGCCAAAGCTATAAGAAAAGGACATGATAAAATATTTAGAGAAATATTCAATCCTTTCCAGGACTTCATAAGCTTCACTGACAATGTAGTTTGTTCATTTGAGATTTTATCTGCCACCAACTCCCTGACTCACAATGTTATGGTAATAATTATTTTACGTGAAGAGTTCAGGAGGTGCGTAATTGTTTTTAACCATATTCTTCGTGTTTTGTGTGCAATGGATGTCACTTATCATATGGTGTTCTGTTCTCCCTTGTAAAGAGATTCGATAACTCAATGAGACTGCCTAATTAAATCAATGCATAGCCTAAAATAATAATCATAGTTTACTTGTTTAATTGTCATACATTCACAGCTCAAAGTGGTTTAGAAAGGTGAAACTAACAGGGGTCGTAACGAAAACAAGTTGTATGATAAAACAGAACAAGAACAGGAATGTACCATACAGTGTAATAATAAATACTAGCATAATTATAGCCTATTACTCAGCGCTAAGCATAGAGAGTGCAATGATGTTCCATTTTTATCTGGGCAGTAAAATGTCCTTGTGAAAGACGGCTCGGCCTGACAACAAACAGCCAAACGTCACAGGGCGAAACTTACGTAATAATTTGAGATGAGGGTGTCGGTGTAGTCCTGTGAGAAAGAGGAAAACGCTAACATCACAAGTCACTCTATGGCTCGCTACATTACAAAGTGGACCTGCTCGTAGCATGACTGATTATAATGTGCTGTTGGATGTATGAGATTGCCTTAAGGCATTGATTATAAAAAGTAACGTATCAATAGCTACTGTACATATTTGCTTTATGTTATTTTTCAAACTTTTAAGTTGTAATTACTGAGAAAATATGAACAGACTTCATCCAATACATATGCATGGCATGCTGTAATTGAACTGTGATTAAAATGAATCATTTGGCTGCTGGGTGGCTCATTTGGTGAAGGCACCTCACTGTGGCGTGTGGATGAGTCCCAGTGTCTCGGATTGAATCCTACATGCTCCTGCATGCTAAAGCTGCGTATGAAAGGTTCTCCTCCGACCCCGCTCTATGTGAGCGTAGCTGTAGTCTGCACTGTGAAAAGAAGCGACTGCGTGACAGAGGAGAAGCACGGGTGTCCACGCCCTCAGGGTTCGGCCTTGGGGTTCGCACAAAGTACGCGGCTGCTGTTGCAGGCAATTGGCCATTCCAAATTGGGGTGGGAATTGGACATGCTCAGCCCCACATTGGGTGCCAAATTTATAAAGAAAATAATATATTTTTTTATTAATCGGTCTCATTATTTGATGGCTACATTAAACATTATTAATTAGTTGCAGTTATTAAAATGATTCAATTATTAAAATTATTAATTTGTTGCATTCTGAGACAGTTCTGAGAGAACCGGGCAAAGTAGTTGGCACTGAATCTGTGATCAGATCCTGTTCTGCATGTAACATCTAAAAGCATGTAAGGTGTAAGTACATATACCTTTCTGGTACCTGTGTTGCTGTTTATTTTTTATATAATTTAAATTTTTTCTCCACCCAATGCAGCATTATGTTTATACCTAGCAACGATGTTTACAACTGTGATTTACAACATGCAGGTGGTACACAACCAAATCTCAGCCAGAATTCAACGGACAAAAAAAGATGCATCTGCTATTGATATTCCAGAAAAAGACCATGCCCATACGTAGTACATCAGACATTACCCACAGCCTACAGGATCTTAGATGACGCTGGTTCTCTTGGTCGATTCATTTCCACATCTCAAACCACATCTTCCACTTACACACTGCAAGTGTACTTCGCACTACAATTCACTGTGTAATATAAAGGATTACCCTAAAATTGTGTCTACATATCACACCAGAGAACACGTATCCATGTGCAAAAGGAAGTACAGAGTGTCCACTAACCGTCATTGGTCCATCTGGAGCTTCATAGCAACGCCAGTGGGCCAATAACGCGCTCTCTCATGACTAATAAATAATAAAACACTAGTCATAAGACACAAGAACTGGGTTCTTCCTCTCAATAGCCATCTTCTGAAAGGTCAGGTTAGTGAGATGGTGTATTAAAAACTTTACAATCGACCCTAACTCTTATTACTACGCTGTATCCTTAGTGTGTGTGTCCAGGGCCCTGTTCCTCGTAGCTGGCTAACTGAGTTATCTAGCTAACTGCGCTGAGCAAAATCCGGAACAGTGTTTTTGCTAGTCCATATATTCCATATCCAGGGGTTTCCGGGATGAGCACAGTTAGCCGGATAACTCAGTTAGGCAGCGACGAGAAACAGGGCCCTGGTGTTCAACTATTTATTTTAAGAACGAATAACATTGTGGACATCCGGCCGTGTTTCTGAGGGGCCTGTCGCCACAGAATGCTCTGAGAGAGAGCGTTCTTGTTCATTACTTTGAGAGAAGCTGGCGGGTAATGAAAACAGTAATGAGAAAAAGGTAATCAACGCTAATACTTGTTTTCATGTAAGGTAATAAGTCACTTGACCTTTAGCTTCAATAAAAGCACAAAGGTGTACCTGAAGAATGGCTGCTGTAGACCAAGAGAAAGGATAGATCTGTCGTGCCTCAACTCAAGCATCCAGTACTGTCACTCCGCTGTGTGTACCCGTGGCACGCGCGTGCTTACGTTACATGCGTGTGTGTCGGGGGACTGCCGACGTAAATCGGCTTACCGCCGACTCTGGCGCAATGCATCAAAATCCATTTTTCCAATTTTACGTCAAATACTGCGCACCGTCCCTTAATTAAACGTGCCAAGTAAAGTGTGCACGCTTAGTGCATGCGTGTGGTGTGCACAGCGTGCGTGTTCAGCGTGCGAGTGACTGAACACGGGGTTCAGTAAGTGCCAGTGAGGTGAGCTCTCCCATAACCCTTCAGCCTGACTGAACACACCATTAGCGAGAGTAGCGTAGTTTCACTTGACCAAGACCAGTGGGAAATGTTGAAAGAGGTGACCCTTTATTCATGCCCACAGCCTCCCCTCGGCTGGCTTACCAGCATCAACTTTGGCACCCCTGGTTTTCGGAAATATTTAAACGACAGCTGACTGTCCGCCAGACCAGACACCGGCCGCACAATCAAAAGCAAGGATACGCTGTACAGTTAAATAGCTCTCTGTGCCATTAGCGCCGTGTGGCTCCTATAGGTGGCCCTACAGCACACAATGTACACTGTCTGAGGTGTTCCCCATTACTGCCTCTCACCCCACACTTATTTTACATCGTGGGCCGAGGTTAATGAGCAGATTAGTCATTTGTTTTCTGTCTTTTCTGACATTTAGGTGATTGACCTTTCAGCCTCATTTTAAATCAACCGCCGTCCTTACATAAATAATTTATGGCTGGCGGATCATTGGCGTGTACCCCCCCTCCCCCGTAGACCTGTTCTTCCTATTCTACAAAGCCTGAGTCACCACCCTTTATTTTAACAGCCTTCTCTCTGCGGGTGAAAATAGTTTCTAATTATACTAGGGCCAATTTTAGGGCCATTCTGTTTCCTGGTGTACACGGTAGCCCTCTTACAGGTTCTTGTGAAGTAGCAAAATATGAGCCAAATATTAATGTCCCTGTTCTATTAATACTTTCTATGACCAAACTTTCAGACATTTTCTCCCAAAAGTATTTTAAGGAGATTCTGCATTTTTGCAATTATGTATGCTGTCAATTTCATATGCGATCTGACAAAACGTATACATAATGAAAATATCGATAAACATACTAAAACCGAACACAAGTAACAGCCTAGATATGATAACCTCAGGGCTTGTTGTGCATTTGTTTGATTATCCATTTAAAGATATAGAATCAAAAGTTTAGTTGCAAGAAAATATTTACTAGTACTTAGTCAATGTGCTACGGCCTTATAAACATCATCTTAGCAAGAGAAAAAAAAGAATAATGACATGGCTGAACATGGTTTGTCATATATAGCCGAGGTTACGGTGTCTGTAAGCCTGTAAAGAGCTTGTTGCATTTGGGGGCGATATTGTAAGCAGAGTGACTCTTATGCATGGACATAGATCCTGGGGGGATATTCCCCAAATTTGGGAAAACCTCAAATGGTCCTCCCAAATATTGGTAAGTTGTATTGGGTGGTACTACTGTTAGTGCCCCTCTCCCCAAAAAAACAAAAACAATGAGCTACGTCCTTGCTCTTACCCTCTTGAGTTTGCCGATGTTCTCATCCACCGTTAGCCCATTCAGAGCCCCGGAAATTCCCAGGAATGCTCCAAGGAAACAGGGTGCGAAAGCCACCTGCGGACACAAGCAAACGCCTTTCAGCCTCGCGCTCCGTTTGAGCAGGCAAACATCCGTCAAGGTCCGGCGGCCGCGCGGAGAAAAAACTCATCAAGATTTCAAGGACTTTTACGTACCGCACGTTTTGCCTCAACCCGCTACGACAGAGTACCGCTGGCGGATGATTTCCACCCGAGCCTATTAAAAGTTCCATCGACAGGAAAATTGGATGATTGGATGATTGCTACGGTTGGAATTTAATGTCAACACAGAGCAAACGGAAGCTCTTAGTACGAAAAAGCCGAGCTGCAGATGAAGTTATTTCTATGCTGTGTATAAAAACACGACCTTTAGCTTCTGGCAGTCCTAGACTGTTAGACAACCTTTGTTTACAACTGAACTGGAATTCAATTTTTTATTTTATTTTATAGTCATCCAAAATGTGATTGTTTAACCAAAATGTTAAAAACCACTAATTATTGCTACCAAAAGGACTGCTTAACAATTAGTCCACTGCCATCCCAAACACAAAATGTCACTTCCTATAATATCTCTGGGTTCAGAAATCAAAACCAGAGGGATAGTGCTTATGAGTTCATTAATAATACAGGTTCTTTACATCTGGGGCCACATTTATAAAACTCTGAGTAAAAGAATGCGTAAAAGAACACTCAGGGTGAAAGTCGGAAATCAGCTTAAAAAAAGTTTTGCATTTTCTACCTCTGCCTTTCTGTCACGGTGTCGCCATATCACACGGACTCCAAACATTGCGTATGTACGGTGTCCATCATGTGCAGAGATACGCAGATTCTCACAGCACGTGTTAATTTATACATCTGAATTTCTGTGTGGAAACTCGCTTACACTGCTTTCTGAGGGCTTTTTTCTTCTCAGCACTGTTTATACATGTGGCCCCAGGTCTGTAAAAAAGAGTGAGTATTCTTGGGCAGTAAAATCCAAAGGTGAAATAGATGTTTCCGGTCCATGGACTGTAAGTATTTTTATGCTTGTTCATCTTTGGAGACATTAATTGTAAACAGGGTTTTGATTCATGCAGCCATTTAGAGATGAAGACAGAATATCCTGTTCTATAGCTGTTCTGTATCCTGGCCTGATAAACATCAGTGTTTTCAGTGTGGTCCATGCGCACCACCAGCACAAAGACAGCGACGGACAGACAGGAACGGACACACGCAGATCCCCCCCCCTGCTCTTTCCATCGTCAAGGGCAACTAATACATAACAGAAAACGCTGCCACTCAAGTGTCAAATCCACCCAAATCTACAACCAGTCCAGGGACCAAAGGTATGCTTTCCATAAATGCTACGAGATGGAAGACAAAGGTCTCTTTAGACAGCTAAAAAAAAATCTATACTCAACAAAGAATTTGCATTCTTACTTGATAGATGTAAATGTAATATCTATAAATCAGTATGACCCTCTATTTCTTAGTACATCGCTGATGATAAAGACCCTAATATTAAAATTTCATATTAAAATATTTCAGGTGAGCGGGGTCACAATGCTACAGCGTAAAACATTCTCTGCGTAAACAGAGTTTATTATTGGTTTAGGGCGCAGAGACCGTAACCCTCGGGACGGACAGTCCTGCCGCTTCCCAGAGAGAATAATTTTGTCCCTGTGTCTCTTACGGGGGGATGAATAATTCTGTCCCTGTGTCTCTTACGGGGGGATGAATCATTGTGGCGAGGAGGACTCCCCCTTGTAAAAGTCCGCACAATTTCACCGCCCAGGTTATTGCTCTGGTGAACTTCAGTGAGACGAGACCTTCTCAAGCCAACCTCCACGTCTCAAATAAAGGCACTAAATTCTGAAAGAGAGAGAAAGGGATAGGGAGAGAGAAAGTGAGGGAGGGAGAGATAAAAAGAAAGAGAGAGAGAAAGTGGGTCTCTAAAATTAGCTTGGAATCATCTTTGTAAAAAAACATGAAAAACAGCCTTCACTTGAAGGGGGAAAAGGGAATAGTTCTAATATATTCCTTTTTGTGAGGAAAGGCCACGTCCCTCTCGTTCTGTTGTCTTCATCCTGTGTCCCCAATGCACTGCAATCATACACCTCAAGTGGTAAACGTGAGAACGGGAAGGAGCAAGATCTCATAACTATATTATATGCCTGAATGAGACAGCTACTCCCAGAGTGCATTATTTAAGGTTTTTGAACGCCTGCACTGCTGATGGTAAAAACAGCAGAGGAACTTGAGGCGGCTGTGTGAAGGGAAAATAGCCTGTAATTATGCTGTTGACCAGTCCAGTTTACTGTCAGCTTCTTTTTAGAATTGCTACTGTTCGAAATTTGAAAACTAAAATTCTAAAACCATGTGGAATGCAAGTGACAGGCAAATCCGAATGTTACAAACACATTTTTTAAATGTAAACCTGCTGAGAACATGTAAAGAATTTAACATGTAGTGTGGTTAATAGTGGTTTAGCCATCTTGTGGTGAGAAATAGCTATTGCAATTGACAGCAGAGGGAGGCACTCCTTTTGTATTGAGAACAAAAAGAGTCCTTGTTAAAAACAGCCTTGGTGTTAAGACCTAGTGGCTGTGAACCCAGAGATTAAATCCCCATTGGCAAAAAAATTATCATAATTCCTTAATCATTCTTCCAGCATAAAATAATCACTTTTTCATTGCTGGAGATGACACTGATTTAATTTCACTTTGTCACCAAAAACACCAACGCGGAATCAGACAAACACCTTTCTGATGAGTGCCTTAGTTAGACGTCCATCACAGACGAGGTCATTTATCCCTTTAGAGGAGTGATGACACACTTCCTCCCCTGACCACACCCCCTTCAATCTTGCTCCTCCCCTCTGCTACTTCAGTTCCCTCAGTATGCTTCTGCTCCATTGGGCTGCTTGGTTAGAGCGCCATCCAGGAATTAACACCGTGTGTGTGTGTGTGTGTGTGTGTGTGTGTGTGTGTGTGTGTGTGTGTGTGTGTGTGTGTGTGTGTTGGTGCGCGTGTGTACGTGTTTGCGCGTGTGTGTGCATACGTATGTGTGTGTGTGTGTGTGTGCATACGTGTTTATGCACATAAGCTGAGAGGACCGGAGCAGTTGGGGGGGAAAGGGTGATTCTGCTAGCAGTTGTTAGATACAGTGAAAGCGTTCAGTAAATAGTTCAGTAAATATAGTTGATTCACTCCATTTACTGTGCTTTGAGGCAGAGAGAAAGTTTGAGGCATTTCTTTGAAATCGACCCAAAGAACATAAAAAAAGAGAGACGTTAGAAACATGCTGTATACTCTCCACCCACCTGGTCAAGAAGCATTTTCTGAAGCGCGGCACTTTTGGTCCCTCCAGCCACTAGTCTGTCCACAACTTTGTACCATCCTCCCAGAACCGGACCCTGGAACACAAACATGTCTCTCACAGGCACTCTGGGAAAATCACCTAACGCACATTATCTCTAGAGCACGGGTTTCTTCTCCGGACTCATTTTTCCATAGAGTTCAATAGGAAAATGAGTCAGTAGAAACAACCCTTACAGTGATCCATCCATATCTGGCAGCAGAGTGATGGGTTGAGGCTCGTACCTCATACCCTTGATGACTTACAGCATCTAAATTTAGCCAACCATGAGCCTGATTTACTAAGACCTTTAGCGTGTGCAAAACCTTTCAGCACACGCAAAACTAATAACACAAGCAATGATTGGTGCAAAACAAATACCATGACCAATCATTGGTCATGTTATTGGTTTTGCGCGTGCTAAAAGGTTTTGCACATGCTAAAGGTCTTAGTAAATCAAGCCCCATGTGTTTTATACTGTTAAAGCGTAATTTATATGCCCCCCAACATTCCCATAGAGATCCATTCAAATGCAAAAGTTATAGTATCGCTTGTAAGAGTATCTGAAAATAAGATACTACGTCTTTTGATATTGGGTCATATACAGTCGGAGCAATAATTATTTGATCCCTTACTGATTTTGGAGGTTTGCCCACTTACAAAGAATGGAACTGTGTAGAATTTTAATCATAAGTACATTTTAACATTGAGAGACAGAATATCACAAAATAATCCACAATAACAACATCATATAAATTTTATAAATTTATTATTGTATTTTCGCATGAAATAAGTATTTGATCCCCTACCAATCAGCAATAATTCTGGCTCCCACAGACCAGTTAGTTTTCCATTAAGAAGCACTCCTAATCTCAACTCATTACCCAAAACACCTGTGTCAACTCGTTACATCGTTATGTAGCTGTATAAAAGACACCTGTCCACACAATCAATCAGATTCCAACGTTTCCACCATGGGCAAGACAAAGGAGCTGTCTAAGGACATCAGGGACAAAATTGTAGACCTGCACAAGGCTGGGATGGGCTACAAGAAAATAAGCAAGCAGCTTCGTGAGAAGTTAACAACTGTTGGAGCAATTATTAGAAAATGGAAGAAACACAAAGTCACCGCCAATCTCCCTCGGTCTGGGGCTCCACGCAAGATCTCGCCTCGTGGGATATCAATGATCATGAAAGGTCAGGGATCAGCCCAGTACTACACAGGAGGAGCTTGTTAATGACCTGAAGGCAGTTGGGACCACAGTCACGAAGAGAACCATCAGTAACACACTACACCGTGAAGGATTAAAATCCTGCTGCACGTGCAAGGTTCCTCTGCTGAAGAAGGCACATGTACAGGCCCGTCTGAAGTTTGCCAAAGAACACCTGGATGATCCAGAGGAGGCTTGGGAGAAGGTGATGTGGTCAGATGAGACCAAAATAGAGCTATTTGGCATCAACTCGACTCGCCGTGTTTGGAGGAAGAGAAATGCTGAGTATAACCCAAAGAACACCATCCCCACTGTGAAGCATTAAGGAAACCTTATACTTTGGGGGTGTTTCTCAGCTAAGGGGACAGGACGACTTCACCGTATCGAGGGGAGGATGAATGGGGCCATGTACCGGGAAATTTTGGGCGACAACCTCCTTCCCTCAGTGAGAGCACTGAAAATGGGTCGTGGATGGGTCTTCCAACATGACAATGACCCAAAACATATAGCCAAGGCAACAAAGCAGTGGCTCAAAAAGAAGCATATTAAGGTCCTGGAGTGGCCTAGCCAGTCTCCAGACCTAAATCCCATCGAAAATCTGTGGAGGGAGCTGAAGCTTCGAGTTGCCAAGCGACAGCCTCTGAACCTTAAGGATTTGGAGAGGATCTGCAAAGAGGAGTGGACCAAAATCCCTCCCAAGATCTGTGCAAACCTGGTGAAAAACTACAACAAACGTCTGACCTCTGTGCTTGCCAACAAAGGTTTCTCCACCAAGTATTAAGTCCTATTGTTCTATGGATCAAATACTTATTTCATGCGAAAATACGATAATACATTTATAAAATTTATATGATGTTGTTATTGTGGATTATTTTGTGATATTCTGTCTCTCAATGTTAAAATGTACCTATGATTAAAATTCTACACAGTTCCATTCTTTGTAAGTGGGCAAACCTCCAAAATCAGTAAGGGATCAAATAATTATTGCTCCCACTGTACATCAGAAAGTCATGGATACTCAAACAAATATTAAATATGATGATGAAGTTTATTGAAAGGCAGGGGGAGGATAGTGGAACTGACCCCCCCCCCCCCCCCCTAAAATGGGGGGAACTATGTATATTGCTTCAATTGCTACTCGGTTCAATCAATAAGGATGTAAACACCTTCAAATGAATGCTGAATGTTTGCACTTTAACTTCACAGTCACTGTTTCTCTTCAAATCCAATGTGCTGGATTACAAACCCAAAGCAACAAATACATTGTTGGACTGCACTGTGTTTCTTACAAAGTGATGCCATTTCAATTTCAGACATAATCACCTGTGATAGAAACATTAATTTCCACCCAAAAATCAACTATGCCACTCAGAATTCTCAGAGTCTATTATGAAGTGAGCCAAAATGAGCCAAAATATTGTGTGTCGGCTGGATGCCTGTATTTGGCTCTAATCGCTTTTGCTATGACATTTTCAACCTTAAGCTGCTCTTGGTGATCTGCATGGGGCATTGATAAGGGAGATTTAATGCACTCAGACATCTGTTGCGGGTGAATGTTTTCCTAGCCACTGGCGCTCTCGTCGCACATCGTACAAAATCATTTCAAGATATTGTGAGCGACTGTGTAGATTATGTTTTTATAAATAAAACTTTGCCTACGTAGTCATGACAAAATAAAATAAAGGAAGACGACCCAGATCGAGAGCCTTATTGTCTGGAGGCAGGGTAGTGGGGAGTGGGGAGTGGAGAGTGGGGGGGCGGGGTTCTGTGACAGCACACTGCAGTCCGGCCAATCAAACTCACCGCAGGTGAACTGAATGGCACAGCACTGTAGACTTAACAGGCATCTCTCTAATGAATAATTGACAGCTTATAGTGCAGTAATAGCTTAATATGTCTATTTAATTAGACCCTGAGGTACATTTTATTTTAAGTCAAATTAAGAACTTGGAAATGAACCTCAAAGAAAATATTTGTTCAGATGTACCAAGAGCACACAAAGCCAATGGGCCTTACAAACCTGATTTACTAAATCAAACAAACAAATAAATAAATAATTTATCTTGTGTAGCCTTTAGAACATGTTTTTAATTCAGTGATTATTTTTTTTGCAACAAATCAATTTTTCAAGTCCAGTCACAGCAACACACGTCGTAAATCTGACCACAAAAGAAGCGGTCATAAACATCCTACAGGCAATGGCATAGCACTGCATTTGCACATTGGATCTGCTGTGTGTGTGTGTGTGTATGTGAGTGCATATGCATGTGTGTTCGTGTGTGTGTGTGTGTGTGTGTGTGCGTGTGCGTACATGTGCTTGTGCGTGTGTGTGTGTGTGTGCGTGTGCGATTGTGTGCGTCCACTCTCTTGCCCTGGCTGTAGGTGACGCAGTGTGTGTGTGAGTGCTTGTGCGTGTGTGTGTGCGTGCGTGTCCACTCTCTTGCCCTGGCTGTAGGTGACGCAGTGTGACCAGGCTGCAGTTACACACTGCGCTCTGTGGTGAAGCACGACTACGGCATCGCTCGGCTTTCTGAAGAGCAAAGTCTCTTCGCTGGCGGACGGCGTCGCGTCGCCTGGCACAACTGCAGCGAGTGGGAACAGCTGGGTGCCCTATTCAGCAGCCTCAGCCCCCACAGTGCGGGCCCTGGGGCCCTCGGAGGTCCGTTCCACTATTCCTCCCCCTGCCTTTCAGCTCCACCCTTTCCTCCAGGAGAGAAAAGTCGTGTCGGCCTCTGAGAGATGAGTCCTCTCTGTGTCACAGCGCCTGACCCCTGACCTGTCCACGCTCTTATCTGTCCATCTGGCACTGTTGTAAACACACTGATCTCACCTCTGGCTCCAGTTCACGCTCCTCAGAGCAACCTGCCACTCCAGGTGCACATACCAAGCACACGCAGAAGTGTGTCATGGATGCTAAAGAGATATTAGCCTCATAACCTGCTCTTGGGGGCATTGAGCTGTACAGACAACAGCTTGATTCAACACAAGACTCACTCACAAAGGCTCATTAGGTAGTGCTCTAAATTGTCAACGCTGTAGCCTACTGCTATCTTTTAGATAGACTCACGACGAAGAAGAAGCCAATGCTCATCATCTTGGCGGTCCTCTGCAGGCTGTGATTGGCCGGGCCTCTCCTCTCGATCAGCTGCTGTGCGATGACATCCCCCACCCCCACCAGGGACCCTGAGAGAGAGAGAGAAAAAGAGAGAGGAGGGAGGGGGGGAGAGAGAGAGAGAAAGAGCGAGAGAGCGAGAGAGCGTGATTGATTTGGCAATATTTCATGTGTATTTCATGCCGTTAAAGAAATTTGAATTAAAAAATTTGAGAGAGGGGCACGGAGAGGCTGCAGTGGCAGTCAGAGTCGGGCACGTGTTTCTCCCTGTAACCTGTGACCCACAGCCCCACACACTGACACCCAGAAACCCTCTCTGATGTTGAGGCACCCCACAGGCCACGCACCACGCCCTATAGCCCACTCTTCAAAACCTCCTTCACCTTTCACCTAATTACACACCTTGATAAACTGAACGGCCCATTGGTAGCTATCGCTGTGTATCCACATTTACCTGTGTATACGTTGCAAAAAATGTCTGTCTTAAGTGTTTTAGTCTTGTAATGAGACTTAAAATCTTATAGCTTAATAAGAAAATATTAGCTTAATTTAAGTAAAATTATCTTACCCCATTGGCAATATTTTTGTCTTACTTCGCAAAAAAGTAATAGAAATAAGATTCAATTCTAAATATAGATTAAGTCTAAATATAAGACTAAAATGCTTGTTTAGATGCTTGTTATTGTTTGGTTTTTGCAGTGCATATAGAAAAAAAGACTGTCCTTATTATAAACACTTTTATTGTATCTTCCCAGCTCTTGGGTTTCCGGCTGGCTGTGCAGTCATTTCATGACCTAGATAGTTCTCTTACTCATGCAGAAGAGACTGTATTTTTAGAAGAGCGCTTTAATATTTTCCCAACGTTATGTATCAGAAGTCTGAAGACTTCATCAGGGAACCGATTTTTTAACACTTATTTTTAAAAGAATAAAACAAACCCATTAAAAAGACATTTTGTTGACGCTCCCTAATGAGGACGGGGTAGAATAACTGAAAAGGCGTCTGCATGGGCGTCCTCCCTCGCGAAGAGACAGGGGGTTCCGCAGCGACGTGGTGTCAGGCCCTCCGGCTGTCAGCTGAGTCACCTTTGACCTCTGCTCAGTTAGTAGGCCCTCTGGGAAACCTCTGCATCATGGGATACCGCGTAGCGCAACGACCACCTGTTCCTCCTGCAGGCCGTGGTAAGTGACACAGACAACAGCTGGAAAGAGTTTTGTTTCCTTTAAAGGAATACTCCGGATTTTTGCTATGTGACCCAGAGTCATACGGGAAGATTGACACCAATTTCATCCCTGTGCGTCCAGCAGAAAGATATTACACAATATCTACACGCTGCATGCTAACTGTTAGCTCCATCAGTGGCTGCAGATGGAATCCACTAGCTCTGTGAAGTGAGGGAAATACACCTTCCAGCATCTCCAAAGCGGAGTTATTTACACAATGCATCTTGCGACTGTGACAAGCCAAAACGATTCACGAGCAAAGGTTCATTTCACACGCTTTCCCATGTCATAAATTTACATCGCTGTCAGTTTACCTCGGCCGTTGCATGTTTCACGGCATTCTGAAATTGTCTGGCATTAAAGTGAGACACATGCCAGGTTGAACACAGCCAGGAAATCACTATGGATCGGAACAGCCACACATAAAAGAACACATAATGGTATACGGTAAGTGAAAAATAATTGGTCACCCTTAGATCACCCCCCCTCCCTCCTGCCCCAACCCTTATCATTAACGAAAACTAATTTACACTCCACGCCTTCAACACTGATTCATGTACACTAACATTATTTTAAATTAAACTTTCAGGCTCAAATGCTCTGAAATTTAATTATTTGGCAGTATGGCAAAGGTTAGGTTCAGGATTAATTACAGCAGCCTATACTAATTTAAAAAGTGTTGTGGTGAAACAAAGCATATTTCCCATATTTTAGGGCGGCCAACAGAAGCGAACTGAGAACATGCCTCCGCAATGCCGTCGGCAAACTGTCTGCTTGGTCCGTGTCCCTGAGAAGCATGTATAAAAACGCCTGCGCAGAAAAGGCATGACTAAAAATGCCACGCGTGTGCTACAGCAGCGAATGTGGTCCCTCTGTCTATACCTGAGACCTGATAGTTTTCTGGGCAGAAGCACAAATATATAGATTTGCAAAAATTAAGAATGAAAGATTGCCACGACAACCTGTGCGGGACGAGTACAGAATGTACAGGAACGATCGGTGAAGAGGAGGGAGGTGTGGAGCGATGAAGGAGACTGATAGCCCATAGACCACTAAATGGCACTGCGTCTCTCTCTCTCTCTCTCTCTCTCTCTCACACACACACACACACACACACAATAAACAGATTTCTCGCTCACGTGCGCAGGCCCTGCCAGCCAGACTGACGACTGACGTAGCCTTACCCTCCAATCTCCCAAAAATGTCACGCGTCCCCTTCAGCACCTGCACGAGTGACTTATGCTTTCTGAAGGTATCGATCATTCGGGACGGACGTGCGCCAGGTGAACGCGGCGTTGCATTATTCATGCGGCTGTGAAGCGCTATACGCCAGAAAAATCTACAGTGAGTGCAAACTTAGGGGAGAAAGTGCAACAGTGAGCCGCGATTAATCAAGTGAGGTTACGAGCTGCATTACGGCGGGTTCGATGGGCCCGCAGTACAGTTCTGAGGATGGGGCCGAGGGAGGCAGCATTAGTCAGTCATCAGCCTGCCGTCTGCTGTTTGGTGTCAGATTACAAGAAACATTTTCCCAGAATGCCATTGAGGAGGAAATCACAGCCAGTTTATGGCTGGTTGAATGGACACGGGACCACAAATAGGACAGGATGAAGGTACTGTTCATGATCAGGTCTCATGAACACACACGAAAAAAGAGCCGTTTAAAATGTACCAGAAGTATTCTGTATAGGGCCATCATGGGATATTGTTCCCAATGTATTCTGGCCATAAAAATATGACGACAGCCACAAATGGACTCTCGACCTGCAGGTAAATCATTCAAGCTGGTCCCCAAGTCCAAACACATAGAAGAAACATTTTTTGTCACAAAACAGAATTCTTGCGCTAAGAATTCTTATCTGCGCTGCAGGAAAAACAGAGGTAGAATATACAAAGGCTACTCTCATCTTAGGCTCTTTTTGTTTTCCTTAAAAAAAAAAAATGAAAAAAATGAAATGAAACTATGCGTGTGGTGTGTGTGTGTGTGTGTGTGTGTGTGTGTGTGTGTGTGTGTGTGTGTGTGTGTGTGTGAGGGTGAGGAGAGGACTTTACTGCCATATAAAAAAAAAAAAAAAAAAAAAAACAATAGATTTCCCCCCCCGTGAGACACTGTAGCTTGGTATGGTGAAAAACCAGTGTGATGGTCAGCACTCTCGCTGCAGTGACAAAAATGTGTCAGCCGGGGGCGCTGTACCGCCTCTGTGACACCTCTGCCGGTGCGCAAAAAAAACATGATCATACCAAGTGGCCAAGACTGAGGCTGCGTCCCAATACTCACACTTGCGCACTTCAAATGCGGGTGCCCATGAGAACCTCAAGGGGCTTAGTGTGTCCCATTTCTTATTTTGTGTTTCGCAAGGGTACTCTCGAGCGGCGCAATGAGCCCTATTTTTTCCTTGATTGAACATCTGGATTTATGCCATTCACAAAATAACGTGGACGCGCATCGTAAGTGAATGCGAAAATAATCTACCTTTTCCACACGGTTTGATGAATCCGGCGTAAATTTTCCGTAGCAACGCTTCATGAATCAGGCCACTTGAGCGCACACCCTCTCCACGTCACCAAAGTGCAGTCCTGAAGGAGGACCTTAGGGCTTAGGCCAAGAATTGGGACGCAGCCTGGGCTTTCGTTTTGACGCTCACTTCCTGGTTGGGCTGGGAGTAGCCATAGTGCCGTTGCTCACTAGCGCCACTGCGGTTGGCTCCAGTATAGGTCTTTCACCATGTAAGTCAATGGCAGCAATGTGGTCAAAATACTCAGCCAATAGATTTTTCCCACAAAAAAATGCAATTGAAATAGGTGCCTTTCCTTCATCTAATGCCTCTGCATGTGCTGATTTTTTAAAAATATTGTGTCATTTGGACAGGGTATAAGCATTTGTTCAGGACCAATCAGAGGGACAGGTTGAGTCCTGGGGTCACTGCCAAGGATATGTTCTATATGGTTCTCACAGCCCTCACTTTGATGGGCGGGACCAGAAGGGGAAGACAACAGTCATTGGTCTAAAACGCGCCCTGGCGTCTTGGGACCTTTATACAGTCTATGCTTGGCACAGGGAGACACGCTGTATTTTTGAGTGGAAGTCGATGGAGAACATCCCTTAGTAGCCTACCGTGAACAAGCTGTTGTTTTGTGGACGCCAGGCACGTGCACACACAGACCTCAAAGGGGGCTTGAGCACCTGCCGTTTGGCCTGCTATAGAGAAGTGCCCTTTTTGCTGGCTGGCCATATAAGTTGGTCCCAAAAATTAAGAAAATACAGGGAATAGAGCCAAAGTTTTAGCGGTATGTTTGTACTGACTCAATACGGGGATGTTTAAAATAAAACCAATTATTCCAGGGAGTAGACCTGCGTTTGTAAATGCTTGCAATGTTTGTGATTAGGATACAGGATGCAGATGGAAGTTAATGCCAGCTACGATGTAATGTAGGCTACTATGTTTTAGCGAGAGTGTGAAACCACTAACCTACAATGCCGACTTTATCTGGAAGTTTTCAGAACGGGGTTTCATGCTGCTCTGTCACAGTCGTTAATTAGCAGTTAAAAAAGACGGTGGTGGTTTGCTAATTTAAGACTACGGGGACAGCTTGATACCTTTCTAGCGGTGCTAGGGACATTTATAATAAAAGTACTCTTGTCAAAATAACGTGATTGATTGACCGTCAATATA
Source organism: Ilyophis sp. 1 JC-2022 (assembly GCA_022702515.1). Classification (NCBI taxonomy): domain Eukaryota; kingdom Metazoa; phylum Chordata; class Actinopteri; order Anguilliformes; family Synaphobranchidae; genus Ilyophis; species Ilyophis sp. 1 JC-2022. Next base: position 81,841,537 of record CM040395.1, read on the forward strand.
GTTGATGGCAATAGCGTTACCCTATGTTCGTTCAAGTGGTGATGCAGTGCGTCAAGCTTGGCTACCGAGCTCAGCTGGTATGCCGATCTAGCTAATCAAATTAGTTGATTTAGCTGAATATAAATTGAAGATAAGTGAATGAACATGAATTATGTGACGAATACCACACATTCAATGCGAATAAATGACACAGTAAAATCGAGGATGAAAATTAAATGTTATATTATTAAACATTAGCAACTTAAGGAAGTTTACCGCAAGTTCGTTTTGCAAAATGGTGGGTTTGGTCAGGTCATGGGCTTCTCCACCCCGAACTGTCAATCATCCTGTGTCTGGACCATGAAGACTATTTCCGGGTGATCCTGCTCCCGACAACGTCACTTCGGCTCCACGGAGCAGACGCAGTTTGTACAGACGGCGAAAAAGTCTTCCGGAGACTCAATTCGGTTTTTACGAGGCCGTGGGAAGGCAATGGGCGACGTCACAGTTACTTTGTCCATATTTTTATACAGTCTATGGATCATACCCAAGCTGCAGCAAAATGGGTGGAAGGAGAAACAAACAGGATTTGGTGTCATCTTCGCCAGCTCTCTCTGTCCAATAAGGTTCTCCAGGCGGCTGGAAACAGAAGTAGGCCTTACCGCAAAGCACATACGCAGTTTACAGTCAGCCATGCGAAATGACGAACTGTGAAATGTTAGCCGTCAACAGCGGCACCATTAACGGCACCCAGAAATTACTAAGTGAGCGTGGGCCTCCATATTTAGCCCGGACTCTTTGTAGCCTGGTGGGTACGGTTGGAAGTGAGAGCGGCCTGTGGAAATTAGAGGTGTTAAAGGTGACCCCATGGTCTGGCCCGCAAGGGCGAAGACCTCCAGCGCGCGCACACACGGACGCGAACGTAGGCTACGCGCTAACACGGACACGGACATACACGATCATGAGCACACACCCAGCTCAGCCTCATCAGGGGGCTGCATACCAGAGGACCCTTTCGCTGCGAGAAAGGGCGCTTGGGAGAGCTATTACCGGACCCAGCCAAAGCCCTGCAGCACAACAACGTTATGTCATCAGTCCCCGCCGACTCAATCGGATCAGAGCTCCGGGCAGAATCTACAATGTCCACGCGGAACTCCCTGCTCGAACGTGCAGGCAAGCCAACACCTCCCACCCCCCTCTCGTCTCGCACGGAGAAGTCTTAACAAAAGACCACGCGCAACAATTATCGGCGAAAGGCGATGTGTGGTCCTTCTTTATGTGATATTAACTTTTCTAAAAATGTCAGGAAAGATCATATAAAGTTGGATCGAGATTAAAAAGTGTGGGATGAGATGGGAAACCTTTTGAAGGAGGTTTACGGGGATACAGTTTAAAACCTGACGCCTCTGGATGATTGCTAATATAGCCTACATGATGTCATAGGCACAAAAAGGCACAAAAAACTGATAAAAATTACATCCACCGTCCGCCGACTGGTAAACACTTATATTTTTCTGCACTTGAGCTGAAATGACACATTCATTGCTTGCAAATCAAAACGTAATAGTGAAAAATGCGTCAACCTGCAATCAGCCCGAGCTGCCGTCTTCACGGGCTCAATGTCTACATAAGTCCTAATAAACCAGGATTTGAATATTTCTTTCCTCTCATGTAGCCTTTTACTGAAAACGAGAAAAATGTGCAGGCCAAATAAAAACATACATTAAAGATAGACCACATTTATAAGAAGAGCAACCATTTGCTCAGCCAATATAATTTGCCAGGAACAGATGGATCTACTGGTATAAAATAAGGAAGAGGCGGCACTATAAAAAACTGTTTAACTTGATCTTAAGCTTACATTTGATGTAGGGGGGATGCATTCATTTAAATACCTTACTTTAATTGTAGGATAACTAGTTACTCAGACAAACCTTATATCCGTTGGAGGATTGTCACATTTAAAAAGTATTTGTTCTCATTGCTTCAATGCCAATCTTTCACTAATCAGTATGAGATGCACTGTGCAAGAGGGACCCAATAATTGTCCACCAGCTTCCTCGGTGAAACGCTGACGGCAGCACATTTAGAGACGACGTCCTTGAAGGATAACTCTCCCGGGGCTAATGGCCCTGATTGACGTATTTCTCCCATTTGGGAAATTATCTGTGATACATTTGGCAGATAGTCTTCAAAGACGTGAAAGTTTTCCACCGTACACAACATTACACCACACTGCGGCGGTGCATTTAGCTGATGAGTCCGTCTCGACCCTGCTGAAACCCAGACGAAGCAGACAGGGGTTTTACACAGTGAACTGGCCACGTCTACACGCTATTAATCACATTGACTTATTGTGCTTTTAGGGCCACAAGGAACACTAATGTGCTAGCATTTCAGTTATTCATTCATTCATTCATTCATTCATTCATTCATTCACTGGCGTCACTCCAATGTGATAAGAAAACATGGCAGGAGTTTTCAGTGAGTTCAGATCGGAAAGCCTGCTGAGTGGGAGTTTCTGTGTCTTTTGTGAATCAATGAGGAGTGATTTGACAGAGAAAGCAACTCTTTCTTCCAATGCAGAAATACTAATAATTTAGTATTACACTTTAATCTGTATAGCTTAAATGGTTTTGGATACTTTTTTGCTAGATCTATCATGATAGTGAATGAAAATATGTTTGGAAACACTTAGGATGAAAAATCCATTTCACAGGAAAAACAGCAAAAAAAGTGAAAATCCAAAATTCCATTCCATTTTGAATGGATGATAAATGATCTTTACTCAATAGCCACGGGAAAATAAAGATTAAAATATGATTCAAGACATATGTGATGAAAAAGGCCTTCTACTGGAAATACCTCAGAATATGTAAGACTATATAGTCTTATGTCCAAAAAATGAAAAGATGCAACTATCCTAGATATGCGTTTTTCCTATTCAGACGACAAATAATCAGAATTCAATAATCATGGTGAAATAAATAAATGAAAAAGTGTTTGAAGACATTTATGATGCCACTGGAAAACCAGCAAAAATACATAAAAGACTAGTCTTATGTTCAAAAAATTTATACTGCAAAAATCCTAAATATGTGTATTTTTTCAATAAAATGGATGATGAATGATCTACAACCGTGGTGAAATGAATGAAAATGTGATCGAAGACATTTGTTTAAAAAGATATTTCACTGAAAAAAACAGCAAAAAATACTATATAAAGTAGCCTACTATGTCCAAAAAGTTTAATCCAATAATCCAAAATGAGTGGTTTTCCCATTCCAATGGATTAGAAATCTTTACTCAACAACCATGGTGACATTAATGAATTCAAGTATGTTCTATGGAACATACAGGCATAACTGTATAATAACTAAATCAAGTAGTTCAGCTGTTGTGCAGTAAAACCATGTGTCATCATAAGCAGAGCTGAACCTCAGAAAGAACGTTCTAGTCTTTAAAGTTGTGTAAACCATGAGCAATGCAGAGGGATCTGGGGGAAATCTGCTGTCCACGTAGCACAAACCACTGTGTTGGTGGTGACCCTGTTCAATGACCCACTCTTTTGAATTATTTCACTGTCTGCTGTGCCTCACAAGGGAAGCATTTCCACGCTGCTTTGCCATCTAAATATAAATAGTCTTCCCTCTCATGTGAGAAAACAAAAGCAGTGAATCACTCTTCAAGTCCGTAATCTTTCTTACATAAATTTTCACTCTCCAGCTCTTCAAAACAATGTACTTGGATAGAGTCAGAGAATGTTTCTCAGTTCTACCATGGATCTGTCAAACACAGAATATCAAAGTGTCCATTTCTAGAGTACTCGGAGAAAAAAATAAATAAAACAACTAAAAACATTTGGAACTCAGCCAAAGTAGAAGATAATCAATAAACAAGATAACTGCCTTTTCTTTCTGCCAAAAACGATACAAGAATGGATACAAATTTGTTGTGTTTCTGGACTTCTGACGCTGGTTTCCAGTTAACCAATCAGAAGCTGAGGGGCTGTGGGATGGGATCGTGCATGAGGACAATTTTAGAAAAGGCAAACGAACCCTTGGGGTTAACCACAGTAAATAAGTCAAATGAAATAGGTTTATGATAAAACTCCCGATTTAAATTCAGACATCTACACTCGACGGATGTCTACATGCAGAACTGTTGTTTATGTTTCTTGAGTTGAGTGTAACAAGTAGACTGATATAGCTTTCCATTTTTAGGCCAGACCTTCTGGTGCATTGGCTTTCAGGACGGAACATCTCAGTTCTTTAAATATTCTACTTCTAATACTGCGCTGGGTCCCTCTCACCTTACGGCACTGTAGTGAGTAGCTCTCTCACCTTCAAGATTTATGCAAAGCTAGCAGTGTCACAATAGACTTGATTCCTCCATGTTCTCAAACAGGTTCCAGGACACCCATTTGGCTCAAGTCCACTTTGTTAGAAAATATTTACTACATTTTAATCATCTTACCACATGAACGCTAGCTATAAATCAGGTGTCACTGTTGACAAGTGATGTGTAAATTGTTCATGCTTTTAAAAAAAATTCTCTTTATAAAAGAGCTTCAGTGCATGTTCATTACAATGGCAAGTAACGTAATCCTCTTCCGTAGTGAATAAGACAACGTTATTCAAGATGTTAAGTGAGAAAAGAGCAGATGATATTGATATTTTAGGTTTAACATGGCATTGTGGATCATTGACTGCACACATCATTTGTTCCTGTACTTTGCTGCCCCCTGGTGGTGTGAATAACATCACAATTCATGAGTAAGGATGGAGCTAGGTATGCTCTTATAATTATGAGCTCATACAACTGTGGAACTATTCAAAGGCAAAGTAAACCGAACCTTGCTTCATTGCATAAACAGCGATTACAAACGTTTGTTTAAATAAATAACAGTTACGGAAATTACCTTTTGTCGCTTCTAATATTAGCTGTACAGGAAACATTACGTTGTAGTTGTTTTCAGACCAAATTCAAAATTTAAAGAAATTTCAATTTATTGCCACAGGTTTTCTACTCCTAACATAGCAAGTATTAAAACAAGAAGAAAAAATGTATACCAGGCATACAATATTAAACTATATCAACAAAAAATGATCAAATATTCATAGAAAACACATTTCCATTTTTGGGTAGCATACACTTTAGAAACTGGCAGGGCCTAGGGAGACCACACATGGTTGTCTAGCAGGATGGGTAGGCTGGCGTGTAAACATTTGTGAAAGCACAGTCTCAGAGATTGAATTGACCTTTAAGCCACAACACCGGCAAATGTGTGAGTAACACAAACAGACTGGCGGTGACGGTGGGATTGTGTTTGTGCTACAGAAGGGACAGGGATGTCGTGTGTGTTTTCTTACCGGCAGTGAGAATCTGGACCTTCCAGGGATGTCTGGACATCAGTACCTGATAGGATCTCCACAAGCCTGCCATGCTCCTAACTCTGAAAAGACACCAGTAGACACTAGCTAATGTCACAGAAAGACACTACACCTCCATATATTTCCATGACTTTGCCCAAAATATGTCTTCCAACTGACTATTTGTCTGAAATTCATTAAAGGAAGAAAAAAAAGCTGTTCTGTTAATCATACTGGCGAAGGGCACTTACATGAAACAAACAATGTTAGCTTCGAGGCAAAATCAGTCCGAATTTTAGATGGAATTGATTGCATTATCTATGGATCCTTATCTTCAGTGCTTGTAGGGCTATGAAGGTCTGCCCCCTTCCGGAGAACATGGGGCAAGGCAGATGTTGAGAGGGGTACCGGTCTATCGGTTTACCAGACTTTTTAAAAACAATTAGAAACGTTTAATTATGCAACAAATACAACACATGTAGGTTATGTTTAAACTCTCTTAATATCCCCAATGTTAAATAAGAATTAAAGTAAACTGTACTGTTTGGTCTACAGGATAGAAAGGCATCAATAGTTTATACCTTTTTAAAAAAAAATCAATGGATACATGGCTGCTTTTCAAAATGCAATAACGTTACTTCACACAAAATTAGAGAATGTCAGCTGACATTAATTTATAATCTCTAAAGATATTACAGACAAACAAATGTAGGCTATTGATGATGGTTAAAATTTACACAGAAAGCAAATAAGGCCATGTTCCAGTATTGACGCTTGTTTGTTCTTAACGGTTGAACAGACGCGGTTTGTTCAACAGTTACGTTTTCAGTTTTGACCTTAGACACTACTTAGCAGCGAGGTAAATTAAACTACATGACATTTTTTAAAATAAGCTGTGTATTTACATGTCACGCATAATTGTCACATAATAACGACAGAATTGTACTTATATTATTGTAATGTTAGTTGCAGTTAATAATTTCACATGACATTTCCTGCTGTCAGTGAAAAGATAGCTAGTAGTAGTAGCCACTTAGCTACTGCACCTCAAAACGCATTTCCAGAAACGAAAGCGTTCCAGATATGCAAATCCAGATCAGCGCTACTGCTCTGTCAACTTAGGTGTGTTGTTGCAAACTATTAGGTTTGTTTCGTATAACATTAACTTTGGTAATTGGCTAGGTAACTTTAAGTTAAAAAGTTCGGTTAATTAGTGTAGCCTACGTCTAGATATCGTCAGCCTTCCAATGGTGTCATTGATCCGAATCTGATCATGTCAATTGTCATTGCCACCGTTGGATAGCGACTTAATCTACTGAACATTTTAACTACAAAAACAGAATTTTGAAGTTACACACTCTCCTGATCACTAGGTTTTAATCCCCCACAATTAAATTGAAGTTGAAGTTATCCAGTTATTGTAGGCTAGCTACCATCAGCCTTACCATGCGATGGATGTCACTGACGCTTGACATGATTGGAGTCCAGCGAGAGACGGCTAGTAGCCTACTTAGTTAACATTAGCATCATTGACCAAGCTTATCCTTAGTTTAGACTTAAATCTGTTGGCAAATTAAAAGCCTGACCCTACCAATTCATGCTAAAACTCACAGCTACAAGCGTCCTCGGTACTGTATTTTGGCGAACAGGCAAACAACACCTTAATATGCAATCATTTCGTTTAACATTTGGGAACAATCCTATCCTGGGTTACTCGCATACACTTTATTTGATATTAAATAACAGCATCCAAGCAAATAGTATAATTTAAGAGGAACATGCCTGGCAGACTTCGGAAAGACCACGGCCGCCAACGACGTCACTTCCAGAAGAAATGAAACCACGCGTTATCGGATGGTATTTGTCGCCCTCTACAGGGAGACGTTATAGACGCACCTAAGGAATTAATTTCTAATAACTGGTTATTTTTCTACGGTCTATGGATACACCATTACCATCACCTATAATTTTTCATTTGAAACCTATATTGTCAATTCGCACCAGGAACGATTTCTTATTAGTTCCTTAGGGGGACAGAGGCAGATTATTTCCCTGAGGTGAAATGAATGACGATTCTCAGCTGCACAGGCAGTAGTAGGTTAATATTTCTCTATTTTAATTCCTCTAAAATTGACAATATTCACAACATTGGTTGTTAATGCATCTAGGCAATGGCATGTAAAGACGTAGCTGAAATATTTCTGTGGCATGCCATTAACAACCAATATCATCATACTTTTCATTAATATACTGTGAGATTTAGTCGTAGATGAGGGCCAATAAGGACGTGGGAAATATACAATTATTTATTATAATCACGTAGAGTTAATGCATTCTCAATGTCAGTGAACACACAAATCTGTCATTTCAAATACTGCCATCAATGACAAATTGCCAGCAGTCTTGATATTTCCCAGAGCAGCCTCCCCAAGTTTAACTGAAACCACAGTACCTTAGTGGCCTTTTAACATTATTTTGGGGATTTGCCAAAAACACAATACACTTACACCTGGCTACCATCACAGCAAATAAAGTTTAGGAAATTTAAATGACAGACCAATGGAGAAAAAGACATATGATGTTCTGCAGCAGAAAAATTAATAATTTTTAAAAAACATTAAGTGCCTTAATTCTGTGCTCATGTGAGCCTAGATGGTACAAAAGCAAATCTGGAGCTTTTCTGTCATTTCTGTACAAAATCGCAAAATGGCTTAATGCGGTATTACAGATATACAACCCACCTGTAATATGGTGGAATGGCACACCAGCCGAATTGGACGTTAAATAAGCAAGCATGACACCACGACTGCATTTATATTATCTTTATTTAAATTCACTAAACATAAAAGCATAAAACGGTCAACATTAATTTACATTAATTGTAATGGCTTACAAGCATTAGAACAAAAATGTAGGTGGAAATAATGTAGAGCGGCAAGGATAAAACAGAGTTCATTCCGTGTTCAAGGTTATTGTGGCGTCCTATTGTCTCTTTGGTCAAGAGCAGGTATCACAATGTTTTGATAATGAGGTCAGTGGGAGACCTAAAAATAAATCAATCAACTTAGGTCCCAGTACATATATATATATTTTTAAAAAGGACAGTTCATTTTCTGAGAAATTTTGGGATATACAACCCACCTTGTGGAGAAAGTTCAGAACGTCCGGTAATGCGATTAGTTGGACGTACCAAATTACATTATCAAGTCAATATTGCAGACCAAGCAGAACTACAATTACTTTGTGTCCAACCAAACACTACTTCAGAGTAGTCCACTGAAACACACCATCGAAAATGAAGCCTGGCCATTAGATTAAAACTCTTAGCTAGCTTGGTAGCTCATCCAACCAAGAGCCTTCCCAGACTTTTAATTTCTCATGGTACAACACCAGGCCAATTAGAAGTTCAATGCAAATAAAAAATGAAACAACCAACCGTGACACTGCGTTCAAAAAGAAGAAATTTGACCCAGTTTATTGTGCAAAACGGACACAATCATTAAATATCTTTTGGCAGGTGTAAGTACAGGAAAACACAGATCACAAATGTGGCACTAAAGCCAGATATGCTGTTCATTTTAGCACAGAGAGAGCTTAAACAAAGAGCCGTGAAGAGATAACAGGAGTGCAATTCCTGCACTGCTCCAGCTCTTCAGTTTAATGCAGACACTGTGTACTATAACACTAAATGCAAAGCATGCTTTGATTGTACATCTGTTTTCCAGTTCATATAAACTAATTTGGTCTATTATCAACGTAATTTGTTCATGAACACATCCATTGCCAGCATACCTTCTGATCAAAAACCAAATCCTGAACAAGGTATATGTCTCGAGCAAGTTCCTAATCTTCAAATACCTGTGATCATAGCTTCGCGCTTCCTCTTCACTCTTATTTTGAAAGCAAGGAACTGATTTTGAAGATTTTCATAATCTTCATAATCGCAATGGCACAAACAACTTTAAATGCACACTGCAGAAGGCAATATTCTGGCCTCTCTATCTTTGATGTAATGCCATTAAATTGACCAAGTCTTCTTAAGACAAAATGCACATGAAACACACACTCCCCTGACCACGAGGTTTTAATCCCCCACAACAACAAAAAGCACCAACAAAGGGAAATACTGAAGCGGACGTTCTAACAAAAAATTAGAATCGTTTAAGCAGTTAAGAGCATTGCCCAAAAATGACAAAAAAAAACATTTCAAGAATATTTGTGTTTGTCTTTTAAACACAAGTTGCATATTGGGGCGTACAACTTTCATGAATCAGGGGTACAGTTTTAAAAGCATTAAATAATAAACATGAGACAATAACCTAAATTCAAGTATATATCCCAGAGAAATTGGCTGCTGCAAAGTAAAATTACCTGCGCATCTGACATTTGCCTTATCTCAAAAAAAAAGAAAAAGACTTTACAAAAGACATCCATTACAGACATCCCTTTTAAAAGTCAGTCTAAATTAAACTTAGTTAGTGAAGTGCACTTCCAACCCCCCCCACCCCCTCCCCCCTCCCCCCCACAGAGACTCACCGCATCCCAACACCATCGCTCACACTGCGCTCTCTGTGTCCGCTTCTCCGGCACAAATCTTCACCACCGAGACCTCTACGTACGTGTACACGTTCTCAAAACCACCCACTCTGCAATGGAAGTCCCCCATATCACACAGAACCCAATTCCAAACCTGGACCCATAAATGCCAGGGCATCCCTTGGATATGGAGTACTGAAACACTGGCAGCGGCAAACAAAACAGACATTACAGTACTTACTTAAAGTTGTTCCTTAGTTACCCATCTCCATGGCCGCCAAGTCACATGACCCGGTATCTTCAGTCCTACATTTTGGCCCACGTCCATCAAGTGAACTCCAGCCCTCTGGAGCCATAATATCTACCTTCTTATTTTATTAGTTTTACTCTCAACTGTCACAATTTAAGCAATTAGTTGGTTTTGGAGGGCAGTTGCATGGACGTCTAAGCGTAAACCTATCGATAGTAAATGTGAAATATCGCTCTAGAGCAGGGGTCAGAAACAATGCTCCTGGAGGGCCATATCGGTTTCTGGATTTCATGCACTTTTGCTCTTAAGCTATTCAACTAGTCCCAATAATTTACATGACCTGTGATGCCAACAAAAGTTATTGCTAAAGCTCATGAGTGACAGCTAAAGGCTGTTCTTGTGTGCCTATACTGCCGTCTACTCTAGTGAACTACAGCTAATGAACTGAGCCGGGGTAATCGGTAGGGCCCCCAGGGAAGGGGATAGCCCACCCCTGCTCTAGACTGCGCACAAGTGCAATGTGCAACAGAGGAAAGTGCGTGTCTTTACTCTCCGTGTGGAGACGCTGACCGCAGGAGCAGTCTGGCCTTGGCTGCAGGGCGACGGTTAAACCCGTCAATGGATAAATCAAGTAAATCTTCCCACTCCTAAGAAACGAATGGGAGCTTCGCTGCATCCACTCTTTCGGAGGGAGATTTTAAAGTTGTGCCCTTGAAATGAATGGCCCTTCATCCTGGAGTAAGCCAGCACAGCAGCTGGTAAGCAAGAAGGTGTGTGTGTGCGCGCGCGCTTGTCTGTATGCGCACGCGTGTGTGTATGTGTGTGTGTGTGGGGGGGGGTGTAGCGTGTGTCTGGGTTGTGTGTGTGTGTGTGTGTGTGTGTGTGTGTGTGTGCGCGTGTGAGTCTGGGGTGTAGCATGCCTCTGGGTTGTGTGTGTGTGTGTGTGCGGGGTGTTGCGTGTCTCTGGGTTGTGTGTGTGTGCGTGCGCAGGGTGTAGCATGTCTCTGGGTTGTGTGTGTGTGTGTGTGTGTGAGAGAGATGGATCAGTGCTCCTGTTAAACCCCCCACCCCTCCAGTCCCCCCCATTGTTCAGTAGTCCATTCCTTCGTCGCTCTCGTACCAGTCAGACGGGGCGTCAGTCCCAAAGTAACGGTCCCCGAAATTCCCTGCAGAAGACACGAAAGCACACGGCGTAAAGAGGGGGAGGGGCTGTCATTGGGATTCCTCCGCTGGCGTGGTGCGAGATCGGGCGGGGCAGACGAGCGATGTCGCCCGCGCGCGGCCGTCTGTACCTACCGATGCCGGGGATGATGTGGAACTCGTCGTTGACCTTCTTGTCCACGGCGGTGGTGATGATGCGTACTTTGGGGAAGGCATAGGCCACAGAGTGCACCCCCATTTCGGCCATGAGCAGCGACAGCAGGAAGATCTTGTCCTCCTGCACGTCGTGGTCCTGCGGGACACAGTCAGTCACAGCTGTTTTTACTCAACGGGGCCAGCTTTAAACTTTAAAAAGGTCCAATCCCGAGATGACATCACAATCACCACACAATGTACGCTCAAGCGAGGCATAATTAGTATCCAGTCATACAAAACAGACAATATTTTTTTTAACGATGTATATTATTGGTATACAAGTTGCTGTGGATAAAATCATCTATGTGTGAATAAATAAGGTTAAGGTAGTGCCAGAGGCAGGTCCAATGACTGAAGGCCCACTGTGCGCTTAGCACCTTCCGGTTACTAATAGTTACTCTTTCTGTCTATAGTGGAAAACATTTGACAGACAGACAGAGGCCAGAGAAATCTGCTGTATATTAATAGTTAGAATTAGCCGCCGCGGTGGTACAGCGGTAAAGACCGCTGACTTTCAGTCAGCGAGTTGTACTCCGAGGAGCGGGGTTCGCGCCCCGGTCCTGCCACAGCCGAGCGTGGCCGGTGGCCTGTGGAAGCGACAATTGGCAGTCGCTTCCGGGTGGGGGGAGGGGCTCGGAGAGAACCACTGCGCACGATAGGACCCAGGGCGTGTCACGGTCAGGAGCTGCGCCCTGTAGAGGACGTAGCATCCTTCCTAAAGTACCGATAGACGGGGTGTGCAGCGGTGGTTCTCTAGCGGTTGCTACACGGGGGGAATTGAATTAGAATAGGGGTTCAATTGGCTACTAAATTGGGAGAAAAAGGGAAAAATCAGAAACAAATAAAAAAAATAAAAAAAAAATAGTTAGAATTGAAGGGTTCCAGCAAGATAACTGCTGCAATTCACAACACAAGGACTCAAAAAACACAGGGATTAGCACATCTAACGTCCTCGAACCACACGTTAGCACAGTACAGTAAGCAGAGCACGGCACAGTGAGGTAGAGCACAGCTGAACCACACGTTAGCACAGTACAGTACAGTAAGCAGAGCACGGCACAGTGAGGTAGAGCACAGCTGAACCACACGTTAGCACAGTACAGTAAGCAGAGCACGGCACAGTGAGGTAGAGCACAGCTGAACCACACGTTAGCACAGTACAGTAAGCAGAGCACGGCACAGTGAGGTAGAGCACAGCTGAACCACACGTTAGTACAGTAAGCAGAGCACGGCACAGTGAGGTAGAGCACAGCTGAACCACACGTTAGCACAGTACAGTACAGTAAGCAGAGCACGGCACAGTGAGGTAGAGCACAGCTGAACCACACGTTAGCACAGTACAGTACAGTAAGCAGAGGACGGCACAGTGAGGTAGAGCACAGCTGAACCACACGTTAGCACAGTACAGTAAGCAGAGCACGGCACAGTGAGGTAGAGCACAGCTGAACCACACGTTAGCACAGTACAGTAAGCAGAGCACGGCACAGTGAGGTAGAGCACAGCTGAACCACACGTTAGCACAGTACAGTACAGTAAGCAGAGCACGGCACAGTGAGGTAGAGCACAGCTGAACCACACGTTAGCACAGTACAGTACAGTAAGCAGAGCACGGCACAGTGAGGTAGAGCACAGCTGAACCACACGTTAGCACAGTACAGTAAGCAGAGCACGGCACAGTGAGGTAGAGCACAGCTGACTCACCAGTAAGACTCTCACTGCCATTAGAGCTGCTGCACCCGTAGACACAGTGCTGTCCATCAGGATCACATAGTCCTCACTGATGTCTTTGGGCAAACGCAGGTAGTGAAGCTGGAAAAGATCAATCGCCATCAAAAAGCAAACCCAGCATCTCCTCCGGCAACCGCAGGCAGAAACGCAGGACGATACACTGACAGAAGACACAGTGCAGCTGCGGAATTTACACGTGTGAACGCGGTTACTTGGCAACTGGACCAACAATCGATTTCCCACTGAATTAATAAACGGGAGCTCTCATTTAAAACTTTGCCCGACAGGATTAATAAGTACAGTACAATTCCCATCAGAACATTCTGCGTTATCGTGTTCCTTTTAATCTGGGCCGACTTCACCGATTTCCTGCTATTGATTAGCGGAACTTTTCCCACATAAAGGTTGGCCATGTAGTTTTACATTGCTCTACAGCAAGGATCTAATTACAAAAACATCTACAATAATGTAAATTAAAGACTTTTTAAATTAGTTTCTGAATAACAGCTAAAATATCAAATTCCATATGGGGTTGGGCAATTATTTTGTTGAGCAAAGGATATGGTACAATTCACTAAGTATAGAACTGACTAAGGCTTCGAGGCCATTAAACTTACGGGTGTACAATGAATGTGTGTGCTGGGTTGACTGGAGACCATGCAGAGGCAGAAGTGTGTAAAAGGTGGTGAGTTATGCCAAGGCACTGTCTGTAAATCACACAAGCTGCGCTCCCAAGGGTAAGCTAACAAGGACAAGGTCCCGGGACGAAAACACACAGCGGGGCCTTGCGGCGTACGGCTGTAAATACCGCTTAAATATTTAATTGTCTTTACCTGGGAAGTTCCTGGGCTTTTCAGTATAACCGCAGCTCAAAGATAAATTGGTTAAGGACGGGCTCGTAACCAACGGATACGGAGACCACGCACAGTATGGTCTGAGACTGTGCGTCACAGGTCACCAATTGACCCTTACACACCCAGTCACACTAAACAACAGCACTGTGGCTGTGCTGAGGGAGGAACAGGAGAGGAGAGAGAAAGGAGAGAGCCGAGAGAAGAAAGAGGGAAGGAAAGAGCGAGGTGGATGAGAGGAGAGAGAGCGAGGTGGATGAGAGGAGAGAGAGCGAGGTGGATGAGAGGAGAGAGAGCGAGGTGGATGAGAGGAGAGAGAGCGAGGTGGATGAGAGGAGAGAGAGCGAGGTGGATGAGAGGAGAGAGAGCGAGGTGGATGAGAGGAGAGAGAGCGAGGTGGATGAGAGGAGAGAGAGCGAGGTGGATGAGAGGAGAGAGAGCGAGGTGGATGAGAGGAGAGAGAGCGAGGTGGATGAGAGGAGAGAGAGCGAGGTGGATGAGAGGAGAGAGAGCGAGGTGGATGAGAGGAGAGAGAGCGAGGTGGATGAGAGGAGAGAGAGCGAGGTGGATGAGAGGAGAGAGAGCGAGGTGGATGAGAGGAGAGAGAAAGAGAAGAGAGCAGAGGACAGAAGAGCTCCACAGTGCTGCAGTACCTCTGGCTCTCCAGTGTCATGGTTGGTCTGGATGAGTATCTTGCCCAGCCGGATGTCTTTACACACAGCGGTGAGAGCCTGCTCCATGGTCTCCCCCGCCCGCAGAATGGACACGCCCGTGACCTGAAAGGACCCGCGGCAAGCATGTACATACGTGCACACACCACAAATAAATGCACAAACACACACAAACGCACAAGGACACACACAAAAACGCAAACACACACACCAAATAAGTCAAACCCCCTGTCCCCAGTACTGCAGAGTTTTGACAGGAACTTCTCAGGCATGAGGCAGAAAGAATAAAACAAGTGAATGAGGACGAGAGCCATTCTGAAGAGGTCAGCAAACAAACCCACACCGAAGAGCTACTTCAGAGAAAACCCGTCAAATGTTTCATCTGAAGCGGTTCTATACCCAATAAACTTTCATTTCAGACTCGCCCAACTGCGGAGAAAATCTATTCCGTGAGCGATTTTATGAGGAAACCGGCACTTTTACACCCATGGCCTATAATAAAACTCTCGAGTACAATAAATATTCAAAATGTGTTTATTGTAAATGCATCATATATCAGATTACCAAACAGTAAGACTTCTATTGTTTAACCCCTTCAGATAACTGGACGGCCAAATATTCCCATTTAAAAATGGACTGAACAGGGACTGGAGAAGTAATTGTTCTAATGTAACAGAACCGAATATGGAGAGATGTCACCACGGCCCATGTGACAACTCCATGGCCCATGTTTTCAACTTTAAATCATCATTATAAATGTATAAATTAAAATCTCTCAATTTCTACGTCTGTCATCGTCGGCAATGAGAAATTCAGCTGCTTTTCTGTCCAGGTTTTAAATCTCAACAGGACTAAACTAGTTAAATACAGTATAAATAACAAAACATGTAACATTTTTTGCACGTTGTGGCAACACTAAGGATGTGCAACAGCCTCACAGTGTGGTGGCAATTTAGCGATCTGGCAGCTACCGCGCCTCAGTGTACTACAGCAGAGACACTCCGGCCCTCAAGGCCCGTAGTATGACCGGTTTTATTTTCTACCTGATAGTTAATTGATCGATGCCACTAATTGGCCAGAGATTTAACTCACCAGGGGCCTGGATCACAAAGCAGGATTAACTGAGTTAGCTGGATAACTGCACTGAGTAAAACCCGGAACAGCTCTTTTTACAGTCCATGTTCCGGATTAGGAAGAGTTCAGGGTTTTAACTCAGTCACTGCAGTTATACTAAGTAATCCTGCTTTGTGATACAGACCGCGGGTGTCCCAGGTCCAAAACGGGCCCTATTCCTCGCTGACTAAAACCCGGAACACTGTTTTTGCTTGTTCATATGTTCTATATTCAGGGGGTTTCGGGGTTTTACTCAGTAGAGTTATCCATGTACGAGGAGTGGGGCCCAGCAGTACTACTGCCCCCGGGGGCCATATTTGCCCATCCCTGCCCTACGGCAATGTTGTAGAGTAAACACAGGCTAGGAGGACCTACCCTTTTACCGCTGAGTCCCTTCCCCTCATAAAGGGTTCCCTGTGGGGTCTCCACAGACACGGGCTGGGGGGGGGAGACAGGGGGACACGTTAGTGCACAGGAAACGGGACAGGTGCGCAGGTGTGCTGCGGAGGTCACGTCTGAGGAGAACCTGCGAGGGGAGGTCTTTTCGCGGGGGGCGCGCGGAGCGCTCACCTTCAGAGGTAGAAAAGACAGGGCGTGCTCAATGAGAAGCCTCATTAATCTCTTGGAGTAGAAAATAAATTCGTCCCGGTTAGTGTCCTTATTCCTGCGGACAAGAGGAGGAAATTAATGGCAGGACGCCGGCCGCCGTTTGCGCCCATTAAAGAGCTAATGGCAGTTTGGGATCAGATGGTTTAGTGGAGAGGAGCAGAACCTGTTAGCGCACACGACCCGGCTAAACGCTACCATCAGAGAGAGACTGACCGAAGCAGACTGCTAATTCCAGCAGCACTATCATCACAGACTTTTTTTATTTTTAGGGCCTTTTCAGCTTTATTGGACAGCACAGTGGAGAGAGACTGGAAAGAATGGGGAGTGAGAAAGACATGCGACAAAGACAGATATTTTTTTGTCGCCATCCACAGTAACACACTTCACAGCCAAACCCCCCCCCTGGAATTTGGAATTCCCAGTTAACTTGTTAGCCCGCCTTATCGCTGCAGTGCTCTTCATAAATTAGTGAGAAAGCGCTGCTCTCTGAGGCAGGCTCACCACCAGCTGTCGCTTCGCTTCGCTTCACTCGGGGGTCCAACTGTGGTGAGCAGTGGGGTGAACTGGAGAAGAGCACTTTATACACAGTTGGCACAGGGAGACTGCGGTCTCCTGGTAAACCACGGTCGTGTCTGACGAGCAGTGAGACGATAGCCTCGCTGAGCGAAGCGCTCCCATGGCGATGCTAAGGCTAATTATATTACGCTCCAGCGGAGCTGCTAGTCGAAGAGTGCGCCTGGCGTGGTCAGGATTAGATTCCAGGCTACGCCACGTGTCCCAGTGATTTAGCACGGCAAGCCACTTGGCAGCTCTGTATGAATAAAACGGTCTTTCCGAGAGGGTCTCTCGTGCCTGTAAGAGCACCGTCCACATGCTCATCGCGAGCCACAATGTCGGCGGGTCGAATCCGGCCACGCGACAGGTCGCGACCGCTCTCCCCCTCTCTCGCTCACATTCTACCCGTCTCTCTACACTGTGCTGTCCAATAAAGCTGAAAAAGCCCTTAAAAATATATAGAATTAAATGTAAACAATTATGACATCACAGCAAGCTCCATCGCAGTGAACATTTTTGTGTTGAAAAGATGGTGAAATGCCGTCTCGCATTCAGGAGAAAAACCAGCTAAATTTGATTGAAAAGTGAGTTTTTTTAACCGGCTAGGACAGGGGTGGCCAATTCCAGGCCTCGCGGGCCGGTGTGTATGCAGGTTTTTGCTGCCGCCAGTTAACAATTATTGAATTAGCCCAATCGTTTACACGATCTGATATTTTAATCTACATATCCGCGATATGAAAAGCAGCTGATGAATGTTCTTGTGCCGGTATGCGTCAATGCGTGTATTGTAGCATTTTATCGTTCTGTAATTTACAAGTGAATCGGTGATTGTGTGTATGACTAATTAGCTGATTGAATCGTGGTAACTGGTGGCAGTAAAAACATGCATACACACCGGCCCGCGAGGCCTGGAATTGGCCACCCCTGGGCTAGGATGCAGCCAGACTATATCCGGGTAAAACTTTAGATAAATTGGGACTAAATTGAGCTAATTTGACATATTTATATGAAAACGTCTCTCAACCTGAGATTTGCACCCCTCTACACTTTTGCTCACTGGGGTGCGACGTCTTACCTGATGATTGTGTGCATCCCGCGCACCTGAGGGGTGCTCTCCATCACGCTCAGGGTCTCGGGCAGGGGCTGGCCCTGGTGGGCAGAGGCCAGAGCCGATCTGCACGTAGCAGAGAGAGGAGGGTCAGACCATCACCCCCCCTGCTGGAGGTAACACATCACTGCAACAGCACAACACTGCAAACGCGAAGCCAGGGGGAGGGGGGGAAAAAAATACAGCAATATTCCACTTTTTTCCCCCCTTTTTGGGTGAGAGTTACTGCCGCGTGAACAGCAAGGACGAGCACGTGGGGATGTTAGTGCGCACATGCTAGCAATGACAGCAGCAAAGCAGTGGGTCACCTGTTCACAGGAGTACTTTGGACAATTTTGAGCCATAAATGTCATATTCAAACAGTTTATTTAAAGATATTATATCTTGTTAATATCTCAGGGGCAAGTACATTTAAAAAAAACGAAATATACCGGCAGAGATAAATCATGTTTTTTAAAAATAATTTTATTGGTCTATCACTGTGGAATTCTGTAGGGCCTCCTACAGTTCACTTACATATGTTCAAAAATATTAAAGAATTAATTATATGAAAATTTGAAATTGAGGTGAAAACTGTGCAAAGCATTAACCTCATTCTCGCTGCCAACAGGGACATTTTTTTGTCTATTTTCTCTTGCGTTTACTCTAGCAACCTGGCACAAAATGGCAGGTCTTAAAGAAACCAGGTAACAACCAAGTAACACATTAAAAAAGGTGAAAACTTCAAGCAACCAGCAAAACAAATACACAGCAAAAGACGGCAACAACAAAAATGTTAGTTTTTTTTTTTTTTGTCTAGAAATATTAGTGGTGCACCAAAAAAATGGGGTAAAAATAAAATTAAGCAAAAAAAATAAAAAATAAAAAGTAAACTAAAAAGATGCAGGAATTTGTCCTCACATATCCCAGCGGAGTTTCCTCTGGAGAAGGTGACAAACAAGTGCGAGAACAAGTGATGACAAAGAGAGAAAGAAGAAAGATCCCCGTTAGAGACGAGTGGTGGAGGAGAGAGCGAGAGAGAGAGAGAGGGGCTCGCCGTCCTTCCGTTTCACAGCCCAGAGGACGTGGGGCCAGCGTGCGGGCAGCGGGGTGCTGGTCAGACCCTTGGGCCGGTTTTAGTTGGGTTTTGGACTCATTCAGGATGGGGAGTTATTTTGATGGCGCTGAGCTTTGGGTACATCCTTCAGACCCAGCACTACCGCTCTGTGTTCAGACAGCGCTCACAAAGGTAGCGGAAACCAATTCAATTTAGGAGTGAACAACTTTTACTTCTGGATGACGACTGCATTTGGAGACGCAAATACACAAACATTTAATTGAAGTCAGTGCCTTAAAGGAAAAATTCACCACACTCTGTTGAACCTGTATGTTGTTACTTTGGTTTACTGGTGTAGTAATCTACATCAAATATGTCTCTACTGGTTTTGTACATTATAAATGAAACCCTTCTAAAATTCTGTCATGCTCTGCAAAACCGGTCTTCCGACACAGCATTGTCTTACAATTCCAATCAAGCATTTCACCAACAGCTCACAGACATCATAGGAAATAACTGCAATGAACTATGAGAGCTCTGAAACTATGGGAAACACTGAAATGGCTCTGCCTGCTCTGGCAAGATATACTTTAAAAGGGAACATTGTACAAGCATGAAAAATGATTCTATCGACAGAGGACAAGTACGTATATAGCCATTCATTCTGAAATCGCGTAATGAAGTTGCAGCGAACACAGGTGCAGAAGAAGGGAACTAGGGAGCGCTTTCTCCTCCAGGTGTAATTTATCCAAATATACATAGCGATCTCTCGTCCAGCAGGTTATTAAACAGAACACGCCCTGGGTGTTTCCACTACAGAAAGTAAAAAATATTTTTTTGTGTGTTTTTTTCCGGTGAATTCTTCCTTTAAAGCAGACACGGCGGGAATGAGGACGTGTCAGAGCACCACTGAAATAACTCCCGCCTGACGTTAGCGATAGCGCTCGTAACTGACAGGGCTGAGAGGAAAACAATGGGGTGTGCACAGCAGCCGAACGACAACCAAGCCGTAGCCTCGTGCACAGAGCACGGCAGGCTATGTAAACAAATCGCCGCTTAGTTGCAACACTTCCCAGCACCGAGCTCCACAACTTTAATCACGCCTACATTCTAACGGCAGAGTGGGCTGGGCAGCTGCGTTAATATCAACTCTGGACCGGCGGAGACTGCAGGCGATTGAAAGCCATTAGCGCGTTTCGTACGAACGCTGCTCGCAGCGGTTCGGAAAGGCAGAAACTGGCTCGGCTGTGCACTGGTCCCTCCTGTTCTCCCCGCGAGCCCCTGTGCTTTTCGCAGAGAAGAGAGAAACATCACAGAATATAGAATAGATGGTGGCAGTCGTACCTCACTGTGATTTCACGCTGAGATGGTTAGAGTGCATTCGGTCAGGGTTTAGCAAGTATTGCATTATAGTCGCACAGGGAGGAGAGAAATAAAAACAACTCGTGAAATGTCACGTCCAGGCCCACATGTACAGTAAACGCACATACTCACAGGCACCACACACACACACACACACTATGGTCAATAATGTCAAGCTCAAGTGTAGCTTCTCCATGCCTCGCCATTTTGCCATGAATCGTAATTCTTGCATCGCAGCTCATAGCTACATGCTTACTGCCTCAATTACCCATAAAGCTGCCTACACTTGCACATTCATAAATGAGCCGCTCAAAGGTACCGCCGTTCCCTTAAGTGGACCATATTCATGCATCACCACAGGCTGAATTAATGATGTGACACCACACACTTGAAGAAATTCATCATGGTCATCTCAAAGACATGTTCTGGGCAGTGAAAATGTCCGATAAGTTAAAATTGTTATTCTCCTCTGTTTTCTCTCAGTGACATTGTGTTGAGATATCCTACAATGAGGAAAACGCTGCACGTTCAGTCAATATCAGACATTATTCTAGAAAAGCACCAAGCTGAAGAGTTTTGGCACAAGCATCTCATTTCGGATGAATAATTCCACCAAAAACATCATGGCAAAATGGCGCTTTTCAGACGAGCCAGGAGCGGGCAGCCTTGTGTATACAGTTTGAGCAGCCCGATTGTAATATTTTGTCATGTCTCTCTTCCTAGAAAACTGAATGCACCATTAACCTTAAAAAAAAAGAAAAGGAAAAAAAAAAAAGAAAGTGGCCCAAGCTCCATCATGCACAGAGTGATTTATAGCAGAGGATGACTGGATATTCTCAGCAATAATAATTCATTATTTTATACACGCCATCAAGCAGGGAATGGGAATTCGATTCAAAAGAGCCCCCAATCCCCCCCTTCAGCTGTCTGTGAGATGGGTTGAGGAGGCAGGGGCGTTTTACTGGCAGGACGCGGTCTGGGGAGTGGGGGGGGGGGGGTGCCGGGATTAAACCCGATGAGTGAGCGCTGGTCCAGCGGGCGCTTTCACGACAATCGTTCAGTCTTGCCTCCTTTGCAGAGGCGGTGGGGGCAGGGGGGGCTCCGTCGCATCGAGGTGAGTTATGGATTCCGTGCGTCTGTCGCGATATAAAACGCAGTTCATAAATGCACTGGCTCGAGGGGCCGCTCGCCCAAGACTTATGAATCACGGGCCAGTGAGACCCCTCTGCTCTCCACCCACCTCCATCACATGACCGCCACCACCCGAAAAACTGCCACACTGACATCGCCTGACATTTACAACGCACCTGACAGATAAATCCAGTCACATTCTGCTCCCGGTTTATTCTCCGTTAATAAATAAATGGCAGTAAACGGTGAGCGCTGAACAGTACATCAAACCCAAATGTAAAAATGTTTTTTATTTTTTAAAACCTAGACCCACAAATGATACGCCCCTAAACACGTACAGGTGCAGTGTGAGCATCTCAACACCGCATGAACGCAGTGACTCTACCGCAGCACTAGGGGGCGACAGAGCCTCTGCTGCGCATCCACTCAGGAACTTGCTTTCTGCTCGGCATGACGGGAAGTCCTCCCCCCGGCGATAACCTGGAAGAGGACGCCCCACCCCATCATAACGGGGCCGTTCCTGCAGGGTGGCGGTACCTGAGCGGGAAACTCGTGGTGCTCGTACGGGGCTGTTCAGGGGGTATGACGGCGGAACAGATGCTATGGTCACGGGAGAGCGGCGAGCCGTATATACCCTACGCTGTCCGGCTGCGCTCCGACACCCAGACAGAGAGCTGAAGGAGGAGGCTGGCTGTTGGGGGGGCTGTTTTAACACCCTGGGGTACCGCCCCGTTTAATGCCAACCCCTACTCATGGGCAGAGGGGCAGAGGGGACTGACTGGGCATCTGGTCGCACATAAAACAACAGACAACAGCTGGGCAGCCGTGCAGTTTGTTTCACTAGCGGAACGGCGAGAGGGGTTCCTGAAAGGGTGAAGCGGCGTCCCCTACGGGCTGCTTCCTAAACGAGGGCATGCGTGTGTGTATCCCCCCCCCAACGAGGCTGGAGTGGGACGCACCTTCTCCAGCTGGCTGTGAACGTGCTGGACAATTAGGTCAAGAGCCACAAAGTTCTCCCCACCTGAAATAAACATACAATCACGTATGCGCTTGCGTGCACACGATCACACATTTATGCACATATAAACAGTCACACACAAATGTAACAACAAAACGCAACAGCACGTGTGTCAGATTTAACGACCGAGTAATGCTCAATACATTTTTAAAAACAAGTTTCATTTTCATGTATAGGCTGTTGGAAATAATGCGGAGAATCCATAAAATGTTGCATTCATGCATTTTCAGTGAAGCAAAAGGCTTCTTAACGAATAACCTTTGCTCAAACCCTAATGACCTAATCCAGCTCTGAATTTGGACATGCAGCTCACCTCTGGGGACTACAATGTCTGCCACCTGCACGGTGGGCTCGATGTACTGCTCGAACGACGGCTTCACAAACTTGTTGTACTGCTTGATGACGCCGCCGATGTCGCGCCCACGCTCCGTGATGTCCCTCTTCAGGCGCCGGACCAGGCGGATGTCCGAGTCCGTGTCCACAAAAACCTTCATGTCCAGCAGCTGAGGACGAGGGACGGGGGTGTGAGACACGACTGCAGATTTAGGGCAGAATTCTGCTGTCATTTCTTACACCAGTTAGTATACCATGTAATACATAACAGCGAAGCTCCCCTTGGACTTGAACCAGCACAATTTCAGTTTGATTCACTTTAAGCCTTGAGAATGGCTGGTTTCCCTCAGCGCCACGCCACAGTGCCCCCCGATTACTCCTTTCTAAACACTCGCGATTGTTCAACGGCCACCGAGTTGCCATCAAAGAGCAACCTCAGCAGAGTGAAGCCGGGATTAATAGGCAGGCGAAAAAAAAGCAACAGTGGGGAAAAAAGGAAGCCATTCATGCAGCCGACGCAGAAAGAGTTAGAGTATAACTCAGCGGCCCAACGAAACCGCCCGGGCCCATAAATCTACCGCTGACCACAACCCGGCCACAAACGACAGAGACCACAGACCTGTCAGCGGGCTCAAGTGCTAGGATGAAGAGTGTGCGAGCGAGAGAGAGTCCAGCTCCACCGTGGTAACCCTAGCGACCACTGGAGCGTGTGCACTGGATATGGCAGTGGCGCATATCCGTATGTCGTAGGTGCAGCCCGGGTGGTCTTTTCCCGTAATCAACTGATTTTTTAGCTTGGTTATTTATGAACACTCCCAGTCCAATATCCTTTCTGATAAGCCAGTGCCAGTGTGGCAATGCTAGCATTTTAAACAATGCGTTTTTGATGGTCTAAGCACCCCCGTGCAGAAATGTACTAGTGTACTTAGTGTACATTAGGACTTTGTCGAATATATTTGTAAAAAATATATATTGTAATATCTGAAAGCAGCTATTTGTATATTTGCCCAGTATTTCTGCAATACTGCAATATCATTTGATCTTCATATCGATCGATATTTCCTCCCCCAAAAAACATTTGCAGTATATTGTATGTACACCATTTTATATTATAAAAAAACACATTATTTTAAATATATTCCTATCCCTATGATATAGTCTGCTAGATCCAACACCAGAAATACTGAATAGAAATCTAATGAGCCAAGTGACGTAGAGGGGGGAATAAAATAAAAATAAAAATAAAAAGGCTGTTTAGAAAAATGTGCTCTTTCGTACAAGTGTTAATTTACTCTGCTTGCTAATCTCCCAACTGGCACACTCAGTGCTGATGACAACGTGGCTTAAAACCACCTGCTTTTCCCCTCAATACAAACTAGTATGGAATACTATGAATTCTGAAAGCAAAACCACAATTCATATATATTGCTTTCGGGCTTCACACAATAGACAAGAAAAGCTAGATTTGATTAATTACTGGCCGTATTGCTTTTCCAATGCAGAAATAATCGTTCACATTTTTAATTTGTATGGATTTCTTTACACGCCGTACAAGAGACTGGACTGCTATCGAAAGTACATCAACATACAGCATTCAATGCTGTTCAGACAGCTCAGTGCAAAGCACATGGTTAAGCAAAAGCAGAATAAGAAATAGGGTTTTTTAAATGATTGCTATCAGCAGTCACATTTCTTAATGGCTTGGATAAAAAATGTGCTTAAAACATTGCTCTGCTTGATTGGGACAGAAGTTCACAGAGTAGACTCCCAGCGGACCAATCACGTAACAGGGATGGGAGGAGGGGAAAGGAGGGGTGGTGGGCAGAAACAGGAGCGCGAACCTTCTGGAAATTGAAAATCAGGAAAAAATTACATAAAATAAGCTACCGGCTGTGCGGGCAATGGAAAATTTGAAACAAATAAAAAAGAATGAACTAAATAATAATGGTGTAAGATATGCATGAGCTGCTTTCATTTCTAATAGAAATCTCCATTTGCTTTTCCTCCCTGAAGTATGTACATGAGGAGTTATTCATCTCAGGAGGGTTTACTATACCAGCATATTTCACACAAGCTGAATCACCCACTGCCTCGGGTTGAAACCCCCCCCCCCCCATAACTCTCTCCACATGATCCAATGCCCACTAGCGGGAGGGTTAAAAACCACACAAAAAAAATAAAGCCAGGAATCCCTGAACCAAGAATGAATAGATTACTGAATACAAAAATAATAAATGCCCTTTTTCACGCCGGGGGCGGGAAATGACGGCACCACTCCATTACCCTGGTGCTATCCTAGCCTCGGCGGCGTGGCAGCGTCATTAATCACAGGGCCTGCAAAAGGGGCGTGGTCCCAGGCGAGGGGGGAGGGGTTAGCCAAGCCTGCTTCACTCCCCCTCACACGCCCGTCGACGGCGGGGAATGAGTCAGAGCCGACTGCGCTCACGCCCACGCGTTCGCTAGACCAAACGGGCGTCGGGCGCGAGCGCGACAGCAGTGAAGCGCAAACACACTTCATTAATGAGCACAGTGATGAATGCCGT
Organism: Ilyophis sp. 1 JC-2022; assembly: GCA_022702515.1. Taxonomy (NCBI): domain Eukaryota; kingdom Metazoa; phylum Chordata; class Actinopteri; order Anguilliformes; family Synaphobranchidae; genus Ilyophis; species Ilyophis sp. 1 JC-2022. The sequence goes on from CM040395.1 coordinate 81,867,088, forward strand.
GCAGAACAGCACGTGTGCAGATATTCTCCCTGTGTTATCGCCACTGTGACTTATTTGTGTGTGAACCCTTTAGGATACGCTGAAGCCCGCTGGTAGCGGGCGGTGGATAAACTCACTGCTGGCCAATATTAACTTCCTTAATGGATATGGACTACAAGTGCAATGCAGTGTTTCGAGAGGGAGACATACCTTCAAAAGTTCTTTGTTGGCAAACGCCAGAATCCCTTCAAATATAACCACGTTGGCCCCATAGACAGTCTTCTGCAAAACACACACACACACGAAAGAGTGGTCAGTGTAAACAGTGAGGGAGAAAAACACGAAAGCGAAGAAAAGCCCAAAACCCCAGCATCAGCAGTACCCGATGGGGCGGCCCCCCAGATTATGAGACTGTTCGGGACGCGTCCAGTGTTAATAAGCGGTGAGAGCTGGGATGGGGAATGGGAGCAGGTTACGAGTCCGACACACAAATTCAACATTCACAAGAGGCTGCTGGATGGCTCATTCGGTGTGGTGCACGGATGAGCCTCACGGCATCGGATCAAATCCGGACCATTGCCGGGTGTCCCAGCTCTCCTGAATCGGCGGGGTGGTTCGTGCGTGGAATGTGGCTGTGGTTGCAGACAGCTGGGCATGCTATACTGGGGAGGGAATTGGATATGTACAGCCCGGGTTTAGGCAGCAAATAAAAAATGTAATTACATTTTTATATTTTTTTTAATTAAAAAAAAAAAGATTTCTGCGTTCGCTCGCCGGCCCATCAGCTCCGCCCCACCACACCTCCTGATTTCCCCCTTTAAATCGAACCCATTTGTTTGGTGTAATTACAGTCCTGCGCAGCCGTCTCGATGGCGGATGATGCGATTGTCCTTGGAGGTAATCTCAGAGTTGGCTAACCAGGATCCGTGATGCCGCTGCGGGCTCGTTAACGGCGGACGTGCCCGAGACGACCGATTTGCGAGCGCGGTTTGGAGCGGGCACTCACTCCGTCCTACGGAGACGGAGGGGGGGTCCCCCAGTGTCGTGGTCCCCTATTAAGGGGGTCCAACAGGCTCGCGGAAGCTGTTGATGGGCAGCTTCGTACGCGCATCGATCAGCCGGGGAGAAGATGTGCGCAGTTTCAGGTGCCTCATAGATTCATTACATCAGCCTGATTTAAACCTACTTTACAAGAAGGCCAATTGAAGCGCACGCATGTGTGTGCGTGTAGTGTCACCTCTAAACACGTAAGCAGGCTGAGGCGCAGCTGAAATAAAACTGCAATTACAACACAACCCGCTAAGCCTTTTGTCCTCGCGGTCCAGCAACATAATTACACTCATTTTCGCAAAACAAATCATAAAAAAAAGAAAAAAGAATTAGAAGCAAACCTAACGGTTCCTTCTGAACAACCCGCTTTCTTTCAGCCATGAAATTGCATTCTGGGTGGGGAGCTGAAGGCACCAGCTATGTCGCTACGCAGCGCTTACGGCGCTCAGACGGATCGCTGCTGCCATTATTCCCCCAATCAAACAAAACCTGGGCTTTTAAAATACTGAACTTAGTTTTTCGGTTTACAAAGCTTCAGGAAGGGTTGAGAGAGAACAACGAAGCACGGCTTGGAACTTCTGAGGGGCTAATGCCACAATAATATGAGAGAATACTGACGCGTTGTTCTGCGTAACAACAGTGTGTCATTTTAGACATGAGTTACAGGATCATCAAAGCGCTGTACATAAGCACACGTTTATTTCATATCTATAAAAGAAGCATTAGCAGGACCCGACGGGGCAGCCGCCAGATTATGAGACTGTTCGGGACGCGTCCATCGTGTAAAGGGTGAGAGCTGGTATGGGGAAAGGGGGGCAGGCTACGACACACAAATTCAACATTCACAAGAGGCTGCTGGACGGAAATTAATTTTACAATATTAATGTAATATTAAGTAATGGCTCACCAGCGAAGTGTAGCGGAACCTCTTTCGAGATTAATCATGCAGCGATGTTCTTGTTTGCCAGAATTGTGAACTCTATGCAGAACTTCATTTCCTAAGCTACTCGGTTACCACGTAAAAACGTAACTGTGTATGCAAGTAGACCAGCTTGTGTACCAAATAAACCCAGCACAACTTTTAAGTACAAACCAAGTTTCACCCTTCCTGAAAATTGGAACACATTGCCTACCCATCACTATAACAGTGGTTGAAATGCATGATACAACAAAATGTCCTGTGACATTCTTAAGATAGAAGGTTTTTGCGACATGGCACCAGAATCGTAATTTACACACTTTTTTCTGCTTGGCTCATACTCACTGCCATGTTTACCCACTTCACGTACTTTGAATGTGCCTCAGCTTTAGTATGAAGCTCTGCGGACATTACCAGCTTTAATGGATTTAGAAAAATTAGCATATTAGGAAAACTCCCATCTCATAAACCACGTATTAAGCTCTTTGCAAATTAATCATTGTACACGCCACATCGAGACATGACGAGGACATTTTTATTTATTTATTTAAAAAAAAATTTTAACGTTGAAATTTGCACAAAACCTGGGGCGAATAAGAAATGAACTGTTATTTTTCATATTTCATGAACACAGATTTCAGGGGGAGAAAATATGGCAATTTCATGTGCCTGTAATTGCAAAATAGACCAATATTGACAGAAATAAATTAATTCCACGTTTGACTAAGCGCTGGTAGATAATTATACGCCGTTCAAACCTTATTTGTTATTGATCCATTTTATGGTCAGCTATAATTCATTCGTAGTTAATGCTTAGACAAAAATTCCTCAACACGCTTTAGCGTCGAATGCACAAAGGACATGCTGAGTTAGGAACACTGTGAATACACTGAATATTCTCTGTATAAAACCAGAGGAATATATCAGTGTCTTCTTGTGGCTCCCATGATGGGTGCCTGCAGCTAAATTTATCATCATCTTCCTCATGTTGAGATGACCAACTCAACAGATATAATTTCAATGCGATACAAAAACAATTTTGTTGGAATCCCACCGATGGCAAGGGATGCTGGTGACCTCTGACCCGGCCTTACCCACTCCTTGCGGCGGCTGTGCGTCATGAAGTCATACACGGGCACTTTGATGCTCTTTCCCTTCTTGAGTTTCCGCAACACGGTCACCAGCAGCTCGAAGTCAAAGGCGTCCGGATGGTCAAAGTTGTACTCGTTCCTGGCCACCAGTTCCTGCGCCTCTTTGGACAGGACCTGCAGTGACCAGTTGGATGAGATGGGCGAAACGGTTTGCCTGTGACCAGTACAAATCCCCTTGTTTGGCCCTGATCATCCCTACATATGATAAGGCCATAACACCTCAATCATCATCCGCATTAGTAATGAGTCATTTAACAATCATGAGGTCAAATGGTGATTACAGGTCAGCCCAATTGGTGCATGTCCATCTTGCGGTTATACTTTTTCACCAATGCTGGCTAGATGTGACTTGAATATGACAGCGCCAACCCTTGGAATAGAGGTCTACACTGGTATGAAAATGGACCAATCAGAACCATGCCTGCCGAAGAGAAGAGTAACCTCGTTCTTGCCCGAGAACCCAAAAAAACAAGAGGTTGCGTTCACCTTGTAGAAGGAGTCCATGGAGAGCAGCACCACCCAGGGGACGTCCAGCGCCTCGATGATCTTATTGGCTACGGTGGTCTTCCCAGAGGCACTGCCACCACACAACCCTACCAATGAAAACAGGGCCTCAGGAACCCGCAGAGCCCAGAACTGCATTGGGCTTATTTGCAATGGACTGTGTCACACAGTACATTACATTCACTTGGCAGACGCTTTTATCCAAATCGACGTACAATAAGTGCACGCCGAAGGTCATTGAAGCAACTACAACAGGTTGGACAAAGCACATTTCTATCATAACGTAGCAGCTATCCATAGTCATGAACATTGAGTACAGTACATACACTAAGCTATGGCTAAGTCAGCAAGACATTTTAAACTATAAAATCAAACAAGAATTAAGGAACAGGAAACAAGCAAAAAACAGTTGCTATATGAAAATGGTACTAGACTGGTAGGCAGTGGCGGCTGGTGATCTAAATATAGGTTGGGGCGCTAGCATTTCAAAAAAAAAAAAAATACATCTGACTTTGACTTTAAACAGAAAAAACAAGCTACCGTGTGTCTCAGTTGCATAAGACAGTTTGATTGGCAACAATGGAGGACAGTTTTTCAAGTAAGACATCACTGAACTAGAGTGCGGATCGGGCCGCATATTTCTGTCCGAACCCGACCGAGCCCGAGATAGTAGTAACCGAGCCCGACCCGAACCCGACAGGAATTCTGCTTTTTATGTCCGAACCCGACCCGAGCCCGACGCAGTTAAGGCACTGAAGCGCTGACATTGTGTTTCCCTGTCACGCAGTTGTTGTTACCATGGTTACAGCTTCTCTGTTTAGTGGTCACTGGGCACCTAAATGACCGTCAAAAGGCATTGTTTTATTGGTAGATAACAGACACACACAATATTCGGTATCATTTGTATTTATTTCACACTATATTTTCACCAAAAACAACTTGAAGCACCATGTGCAGTAAGCTAACCCATCCCAATTAGTACAGTAATACCTTGACATACAAGTTTAATTCGTTCCATGACCGAGCTCGTTGCTCGGTTTACTCGTATATCAAATCAATTTTCCCCATTGAAATTAATTTAAATACCATTAATCCGATCCAGCCCCCCAAAAAACACCCTAATTTCTTTGTTACGTTGTTATAAAAATGAGAAATGTATTTATAAATTATAAATAATTAATACAAAATATAATACAAAGATAATAAAATAGAATATAAAGAAATAAACTGGTTCTAAACTTAATTGCTACATTATTATTCTTCACTTACACTTAATCTTCATCAGTGACGTTTGCATCTTTTTCATAGATTTTTGGCTTTTTCGTCACGCTTTTCTGACTGATCTGCAGGGCGTTTCGATAAAAACCTATCCATGGTGGTTTGTTTCTTCCTTCCCTTCAGAATTTTTCGGAAATGCGAATGCAATTTCCGAAATTGCATTCGCATTCGCAATGCTCCGCTTGCTCGGCTCGTAACTCGGGTCTAGGCTCGTAAGGCGAAACAAGAAATTGCTCGGAATACTCGTAAGTTAGTGCACTCGTATGTCAAGGTTTTACTGTAGTTCAAAAGTAAAATGTTCGCTAGTTGTTCGGCCGCCGTGACCGAGCCCGACCCGTTTCTCCCAATGAACGCCTTGAGAAAGGTTCTTTTTGCAAAGAAATAACCGAATTTTCTTTGCTTTCTGTTCCACTTGAAGAAGCCATTTCGAATTATCTCTCTCGCTTGGTCTAGGACAGGTCTACTTGAATGAATGAGTAGCAGCCGACTGAACCTATCCGTAGTACTTGCGCACTCGCAGTGATATCCTGCTAGATGCCGGCTGGGCGTGATAAACATGCCTTAAATCCAATCAAATAATATCATAAACCATGAGGACTAATCAGAAAAGGGTAGGATAGTCCGGGGCGCACAGGCCTGCGCCCGGGGACTTCCTTTTTTGGCGGCGAATCAGGCAGCAGTATCAGGGGGCTCGCCTGAAAATGAATGAGTGCTCTGATTCACCATAACGTTACCGGCGCCCCGCAGCCCCCTGAACATGCATATGTAATGTATTAAACTTTAGACAACGCAAGGCCAACATATAACATGTTTAAGCTACTAAAAAATTAAATAATAATAAAAAATAATAATAAAAAATAATAATTTTAAGCTACTAAAAAAATTAAATAATAATAAAAAATAATAATTTTTTTTAAAATTTGTATGTGGGGGAGGGGGGGGCGGCGCCCCAGCGCCCTCTATAGGCCGGCCGCCACTGCTGGTAGGTCAGTCAAGGTGGAGTCTGAAAAGGTGTGTCTTCAGACCACGACAGAAAGCTGGCAGTGTTTGAGCAGAACGTAGAGGAATGGGGAGTACATCAACAGTCCTTCACTCGAGCACTCCCTGAGGTAACAGATTGTGTCCGGGGTGAAGGTGCCTTTGGTACAAGCTGTACTTAATGTGACGTATGAAGAGGAACTAAGCTCTTCTTATAGTCTGGTGACATTTTTTAAATGATAAAGAGAATGGAACAATACCATACCGTGTTGTAACAGTAGACATTACAAAGCCTCGTTTTGACAATAGATCAAATAAACTACACGAAACTGTGGGACCGGAAAATGAGAAGCCGTAAATTTGATTATCGAAGCAGGCACCGAAAACACAAAAGGGCCCACAAACAATAAAGGCTTCGGCAGAAGATTACGATTTACACCTGGGCCTAAAACTGAAAAAAGTGATCAGAACCGGCAACTGAAACAAAGGCCTTGAGACAACAGTGAAAATAAATTCCTACAATTGAAATGAGTCTAACCCCGATTCGTCTTTCATAAAGCAGCCTCCATCCATCTTCATCCTCCCATCGCTGATCTTTCATACAGGTTAGATTATTCTACTCGGATGGATTTATTCCCATTTCCTTGAGCGGGAAGGAGCAGGGGAACAGGCTTTTATGGGAACAAATCGACCAGAGCACATCCAAGTGTGAAATTGTAACCTCATTGTAAGTAATGAATCGCATACTAATGGTAACGCCTCTGTTCCCCGTAGAGCTCGCGTAAGTCAGACAAGCGAGACATGGCACCAACGGTGAAATGACATACAGAGTTGATTTAATTTGCATGTGTGAAGGTACAGGTCTTGCCCACGAGACAGGCACTGGACAACTCACAATTCAACAGAAATATTGTAACAAGGATTTTTTTTAAGATGACTTTTTTTTCTTTTACTGAATAACAGAATTTTTTTCATCATTTTTTTTTCCATGTTATTTGGCAATTCTTTTCCCAGGATAAAGCTTCTGAAAAGCTGGGCGAGCGTGTGACGCAGACGACAGGGCACCCGACTGTCAATCAGAATTACCCCGGGGGTCTGATACCCTGCCATGGCAATTTCTGCATTGTGATCCCATCTCAATCTGTAACCCTCACTGCTTTCCCCCTGGCTGAATTTTTATTTATTTTTTTTATTTAAAATTAGTATTATTATTTTTTAATTACATAAGAGCAGAATGTCTGCTCTAATTTTAAAAAGACATGAGAATGGTTTACCCATATACAAAGGCATACCCAGGTCCTCACAAGTGAGGGAAGTAACATTTACGCAAGATATTTTCCAACCGGTTCAACCAGGGAAGATTTCCATGAGAGTCTGTTCCTACCAATGACAAAAGCCTCTTTGAAGGTGGTCCCGGTGACATTGTACCACGGCGGGCGTCCCGCTGTGTAAATGGTCCTCTTGTTGGTCCGGAGCAACGGGGGCTCCGTTTTACTCTGGCTGGTGGTGCGTTTCCGTGGTGACAGCGAAGGCGTGAGGGGACATCGATGGATTAAGAGGCTGTCCAGAGAGTCCTCGCCACTGCCACTAACAAACAAAACAAAATGAAACCAACATAAAGCACTTCACATGGTTTCTTCCCCAGTAGAGCAATTTATCAATTTACGCAGGCCTGCTTTGCGTCACCACACTGCCATCAGATATGCCTTCACGCTCATTACTGCCTCATGGTGACCTGGACGACTGAGGTTCCTGACTGATGTCCTGTGGGCAGGGGAGAGGGGGACCATGTTCTCGAGGACCCCTCTGATTTTGCTGCCCACAGTGTTGCCTGTCCGTGTGGATGAGGGAGAGAAGTGAAAACTTTTAACTCCTTCCAGGAAATCACACGGTCGTCCAGACTGAGGCAGACATTCGCCTGAGTAAGGCCCTCATCATATGGCCAGAAAACTTGGATGTGTAGTTTTTCATTTACCTCAGCCATTGACTGTTTTCCCGAGCTATACAAGTTAATTCCACATCAAGTCAACCTGACAAGAATGTAACCAGAGATTGTATCTCTATGGGCTTTGATGTAACCTACCTTGAAGTCTGACTGATCTAATATCTAAAGCCAGCAGCCAACTGGCCACTTCATTCGTCCGATAACCGCAGACAAATAATCAACGTCTATCGTCGGCCAATTGCCATCTAGTTAATGTTAACATTAGCTAGAAACCAAAACATGCAATTTCACATGAAAGCCCCTGATAGTTCAATTCTTACAAAGTTTCCTGAAAATAATAACGTTGGTTTATCCGGTTAGCCAACTAACGTTAGCTAGCTTAAGCACTAGACCGTTAAATGGCCAACAGCTAACTAGCCACCTCAACAAAAACTCAAAACTAACGCCGACGCTTAGCCAGATAGATAACTCCACCTGCTCCAATTGCTACTTAATTAACGTTAGCTACTCAGAAATGTCATAATTACGTTATCCATTATCTACGCATTCAGACGATAGCTAAGCTAGCCAGTCAAGCAGCAAACAAAGCAGTCCCTAATATTTGGTAAGTTAGCTAGCGTGCTATATTAAGCTAGGCTTTAGCTTACCCGCCAAACCACAGCGGTAACAGAGCTAGGCAACTAGTATCTATCTGAAAAATGCACTTGAAAATTGAGCCACAAATTGACTTACAATAAAAAGCTTTGGGTATCAATTCAGTTTCGTGTTAACATTCCAAGACAAGGAAACCTATGTAGCTAACAAGCTAGCCTAGGTGCAAATAACATTAGCATGCTAACCACCAGCTGGCATTATCCATGCGTGGTTTCCCGTTTCCCAAGCAGTCACACTGTTCTATGCAGCTAGCACTGGCTAGCCCACTATATGCTACTGCAATACGTGTCAGCCGTCAGCCCGTCACCGACACATAGCCAGCAACACGCTTTTGAGCTGCTTCAAAAAAGGTTTCTCTCAAAAACATATTGTTCATGGAATGCAGCCTTAGATCAAACTCTGCATTTACCTGTCAGACCTAGATATTGACCGGTCTTCGTCTTCGCCCTCCTCTTTCTGCTGTATCTGTACCTCTGCTTGACTAACACTCACTGCCATGTTTTCATCTCTTATGCCGCGTAAACACAAAACAGGAAGTATACAAACGTCATATATACAGGGGTGCATTATGGTCCTTGTGGTTTATAGAGTGCTCCATTTTTAGTCGTAAAACCCAGAAGTGAATTAGCATTTTTGAGCCATAGGCTGCGTCCCAATATTCTTCACTCCCCATCTCCCTTCCTCCACAGCCCCTCTTACCCGAATGTATGCAAAACTGTGAATGTTTTGAGTACAAGTATTTGCCTGTACAGTATACAATGTACCTGACATTGCGGTTTGCTTCGAGACATTAATTAATATGTAACCATTAATACGTAATTAAGATGTAATCAGCGACATTAGCTTAAAACACAAAGATCCATTTCCGAGGCACGGAGTAGAGGAGTGGTGGTGGAGGAGGAAAGGTTGCATTTTTCGACTATTGGGATGGGCTGTGTCCACAGTAGGGGTGCAACGAATAATCGACGAGTCGATGAAAATCGATGACCAAATTAGTTGCCAACTAATTTAATTGTCGATTTTTTGGTGACGTCATCGCGTGTGTTTTTCATGCTGCGGAGCTGAATTAAACACATCGTTTTTTCCGGAGCTGATGATGGAAGTAGCTAAAGGAGTGAGACATCTTGCTTCCTTCTCATCTTTGTTGAGAGGTGGACATGCGCATTTCACTCTTAACTAAAAAGGCTGTGAGTGTGAACGGCAACATTTGCAAAGCTGACCTAGCCTGGTATGGGAGCACATCAGTTTTGCTGGAGCATCTGAAGACTCTAGGTAAGCTAGTTAGCTTGTTAGCTAGCTAGCTACAGTAGCTAATGTTAATGTTAAAAGCCATGTTACTTAATGTTATGAGCTGTAACGTTTTCTATTTTTAAATAAATTTTCTCTTGAACATAAAGTAGAAATAATAACCTATTATTCACAACGATAATATGATAGTCCAGTAAGTTTTTTGTACTGCATCCGCACTATAAATTAAAAATGTATGTTGTATTGATGCCAGAAATATGCTTTGATTAAGAGAAAACTGCTGTATTTTTGTTATATTTTGTTGCTGCTACTTTGCCTGTCCTTGGTTTTAAATTTTGACAAAAAAAATGGATATTGGAATTTTTATTTATCTTTTGTATCAGCAGCAAAGTTTATTAAAATAAGTATTGTTGAATGAAGTATTAATCTTTATTGTCTTTATTGTTAGTCAACACATGCCTAAAACAACCTCAAGCTAAATTTAAAAGCTGATTGATAAATAAGATCCATTGAGTAATTGTGCGATTCATAATACGAATATTCGATTATTCGTTTCAATAATCGATAGAGTAATCGACTATCAAAATAGTTAGTTGCAGCCCTAGTCCACAGAACTACATAAGAACTAGAAAGGCAGATGCGTTCTCAAAATGGCACCGTTTCCACGGCCCAAAGTTTTTTCTCTGATTGGCCAACGTGACCTGTCACGTGAAGGTGGTCATTTGACATTTTCTCCCTTTTCACAAAATAATGGCTGTTGTTGTAACTCTAGTTAGTGACCATAGACGCGTATAGCGACGACTGCAAAGTTATGCTCCCGAATAAATAAGCAAAATGAAAGGTAACTTTGTTAGCTACCGTTAGCTAAGTTAGCTCGCAGTAGCAGCCAGAGGCCTAGAAAGGTATGCTATCACAAAAGTCTGTTGATAATGCACCAATAGTAGCTTGATGCACATTTAAAAGAAAATAAGCCAGGCATAACATTAGTTATACTTTACAACATTGGCTAATCTAACGTAACCCCCTCAAAACTGCAGTGGACATAACGTTATTACGATAACCTTCCAATATCAGCGTTAGGCTACTGCACTTTAAGACCGCATAAACGGGGCACAAGTGTCTGCTATGAACGTTAAGATTAAAGAGGTGACATGGTCCTTACAAACATACAACGTTGTGACAACGTTGCCAGAAGGTTGTGACAAGGTTGGTCGTGACATTACCATATGACGACGTTGTGACAACGTTGTGTTAAAGTTATGGATTTGTTGGTGTCGAGGTGACGCTGTGACAACGTTGTATATTTGTAGTTTCTGACGTGATTGGGCGACGTTGTGACAATGTTGTTACAATGTTGTTTAAATACATTGTATTTGTCATTTCAGACGTGCTATTGTCCAGGTGACATTATTGTGACTAAGATGTAGCTATAGCTACATATTAATATTTCTGACAACGTTAAGTAGGATAGGCTACAAATACTGTGGATGTGCTTTTGACTCAATTTCGTACCATTTAGTTGGATCAAAGAAATATGTAACATTAAAAGAAAGGCTCTGGTTGGACCATAGCATCTCATCATTATATTTTTGGCAGTATTGCACGGCTGTAAAATTGGCCTTCTGTGGTCTAATGTTAGCTAATCACTCTCAATTTGTTTCTGTCTTTACCTGATTGTCAATTCCACAATTGATTTGCTTAATAACCAAGACCAAGTACATTGGGCGTGTTCGGCTAGAGCCGATTTACGTCATATCTGCGTCGGCCTGCATCGGAAACTGTCCGAGATGGACGAAAAGTCGGTGCTGCGTGAACTAAGGCGGAAATGACAACATAAGGTTAAGCAGGCGCCTTTCCAGGCGCCTTAGCAGCGGTGCAGTTGCTCTCGGGCGCCTTCAACAACATCGCCGCGCCTTCAAACTAACCAACGACAGAATTAGTTAGAGAGCGAGGAGAGAGTGGTGTTTCCTCATGACAAACGCGGATAATTTCACAATATCGCCACCTATCTCGGCGTATTGATTCTACTCTAAAAAAAAATCTAAATGAAATGTACCCCTCCCTAATAGTGTTCAAACACAGGTAGGCTATAAGAGTTATTTAGTCAATCTTACAATGTAACAGCAGTAGTCTATTTCCCCCCTCTTTCTGGTCTCTTATCTAATTTCACAATTAATATTTATTTTGTTGTTTTTCTTATTGCTCTTATTTAAAAACAAATATTATTTAATACGATCCTTTTTTTGTACTTCAATTAATGCGATTTTGTTTCATAATGTGAGGATCTAGTATAAGGCCAACCTATCGAACACATTTCTGGACATTACTTTTGTGTACTTGAATTTATTTTTTATTCATATAAATAAATAAATAAATAAATATGCGTTTTGGGAGTTTGGGATTGTAGCACATACGGTCACTACTGTGGTTATTATATACTGTACCTTACATGTACTTTCTTGAGATTACCAATATGGATGTGAAAAGTACAATATTGGTAATGTTACACTAACAAATGGCAATTCTCATTCTTGACTGCTTCTGTAATCCAACTGTAGGCCTACCTCTAACTTTATAAAATATGTTGTCTGAACCTAGAAGTGTCAAGAAATAACCAAAAACAAAAAGGCCTGGCCAAATATAGGTAACTTAATGTTTTGTTCAATAATGTAACTATATTGGATTAACATATTTTATATAAAATTAAAGATGCAACTTTGTTATGAGTGTTTTGTATTTTGCATTTGTATAACAGCTGGTTTAAGAGTAAAATCCTAATTGGACTGTTGTCCAAAAAATTGTCCTCTTCAGAACATTTGGTGTGAGCATATAGAACATTAAGGTAGGACCACCAAATGATAACACATTCATTTTTGTCAAAGTATTTGGGAAGTTACCTAATTTATATTTCTCTTCACCACCCTTGTTATCAGTAAGACAACTCATTCGGATCTGAAGGGATGTTCTGCTGATGTTCTTCTGTTGAGAAGTGGAGTTTTCCCTATCTCCAGATGGGACAGTGTATAGGCAGACCTCTGCCTGTCACATTCCAGCAGAGGGGACCACATACAAATAAGCCAATTCCATAATAACATGAAGGGAAGGACGAATTAAACAATATTATGTAACACATCCTGGTGCTACTGTGCTGTACATCCACTTTGCAAATTGTTGAAAGATTAATGATTGAGATTAAAGATCTAACACTGTTATTATGGCTATGGGTTCATTATATGTGGGTGTTCTGGTCTCCAAAACAAAACCGATAAATTATACTAGCAATTAAGACCACATTTTCAGAATATTTATTTCACACAATATGGTGACATTCACAAAAGGTAAATAAACTGTAGGACTATTCCCCTCCACCACCATTCAAGCCACAACGACACCGGGTTCTTTCTGTCATTTTGTATGTTTATTGTCAAATCAGAAATATATGAACAATGATTGGTGACAGGTAAAAGGAAGACAACATGCTGATATTGGAATACATCTTATGCAAATACAATTCTATTTATCCATACGTTACCATAACTGGCAAGGAAAATGTCATCTTTCTTGACATTGTTCCCTCAAAACACATAACAACTCCCAGTATCCCAATGTCCCTATATGTACTATATTAGTTATTCATTCATATAAACTCAATTTATCTTGTTAAAGACATTGAATGGCATTCAATTCAATACGTTCATTGTCAGGGTCCAAAGGGACCACGTGCTGTCATGTAATTTGAATAAATCATGAACACTGACATTATGAGTAGCTGAATCACCTCATTTTCCCCTATGTTTTGGCTCTGTACTCCAGCACTTTTGATGTGAAATGATACAACAACTGTGAGGCTAAAGTACAGACTGTAAGCTTTAATTTGAGGGCATTCTCATCCATATTGTAACTGAAGAAGGCTGGAGTACAGGCCTGGCATAGCATCACCAGTGAAGATACCCAGCATCTGATGATTTCTACAGCTCGCAGACTTCAGGCAGTCCTTGCATGCAAAGGACATGCAACCACCAAGTATTATTCTTTCATAGCAACATAATTAATGATTAGGATTAATACACTTTCCCCTTATGTCACAAGGAATATATTCAATGCATTAACTGTACAACTCTAAAAAAAAAAAAGTCCCATGAAAGAGACATTTCTCATTTATATTGGTACAGATATTCTGCAATAAAATATGCTTTAGAACCACTACTCAAAGGTCTATGAAAACATGCATGTAAGTTATGATACTTAACATAGCTACATAGATTCTCACATTACAATGTATGACAACCGATGGCTACGATGTCTTCTGGGTTTAGATGAACTAAAATGACATGTCTACCATGTTTGCAAGTCTAAACAGAGATGACAGGTGTAGTTTAGGCCATCTCATGAATTGACAGACAAGAAACAGCTGAATATGAGCAATAGAACATAAGCAGCCTAATGTTTACAGGTATGTTACCATAACAGATGACAGTTTAGCTAAATAATTTAGTTATTCGACAATGAAAGGGCACCCAGCGCTTTAATTCCAATGGAAATGATACGTATTTATTCAAGAACTTTAACTGGAGTTTCACTGTGGCACAATTCAGGGTGATAGCCAAAGTCGCGTAGCAAAAGATAAATATTGACTACCCGAACAATACAAGTCATGAAATAATGTAAGGCAGTATTAAAACAACCTTCATTCGTTCTCCTCCATTTCTTCAAGATTTTGAAGTAAAAAGGACATCTGTGTCGCCTCCAAGTCCTCCGCAACCACAAACAACACGGCTAACTCCTCCATGTTGTTTTTCTCCCAGCCGGTTTCAGAAAAGTCCGAAACTGTCCCAGTTGGATCTGCTCAGGCGATTTTCATTTCCGCCTGAGGCAGGTAAGCCAACTGCTCACCGATGTCTACTCGAACACGCCCATTATTTTACATCTTGACGGTACGCCATGTGACGTGTTAATGGGAACCACGCCTCTCTGGTACTTCGTTTCGTCATCATCTGGTAACGCCTTTTTATCAGGACATATAAAAGGAGAGAAGTTCATAGGCCTCGTTCAAAATTCTAAATTGTGAGCGATTAACTAGTTCATTTTAATCTGTGTGAATTGAACTAGCTGACCTAGCTCTTGTGAAGTGTGAACTTGCACAACACTGGCAGGGGGGAACACATCAACATAAAAACTTTTAGGCTACAAAAACAACACAGAGCTAGACACATAGCCTAGCTAACTCACCTTAGTTCCATTTAACGTTGGCTCAAGTACGCTAAAGTTATACTAATACAATGCAAAAAAATATTTAATATTCAGTGGCAGCAAACAGTTGGGCAAAGCTAAAGGATAGCATATGCATTACTGTATTGATACACTGTAGCTAGCAAGCGCCAGCCTGGCTACTTATAACAGCTCACGTTTTCATTTAAAATAACACATACACGGAGAATATCCTTATTTATTAACCCAAATGCTCATCAAAAACCATCAATCAATCGATAATTGCTTACTTATTTTGCTTACTGGTTTACTTAGTTGCTAATAGGCTACATTCACCATTTTTGTTTCTTTTTTTCCCCTTATAATTATAGCACTCACACCATTCACTTACACATTCATACCTATGGGCAATTTAGAGTCTCGAATTAACCTAGCTGGCATGTTTTTGGACTGTGGGCGGAAGCCCACGCAGACACGGGGAGAACATGCAAACTCCACACAGAAAGGCCCTCGGCCGGGATTCGAACTCGGTACCTTCATGCTGTGAGGCAACAGTGCTAACCACTGCGCCACCGTGCCGCTCGCTACATTCACCATTAACATCTATGTTAGCTAGCATCATTTCGTAATTTCCTGTCTGGTAGAGTAAATTCTGTCGGAAAAGTTGAATATTTTCAACGTATCCGTAGCCTCGGTCGGACAGAAAATCCCCGCAGCGCAGTCCACCGGAGCTCCTCGCATCCGACACATGACTGGCCATAGAAAATGAATGACTTCCGGTAAGTTTTTGTACGTACGTCGTATTCAGTGGGAAGGCGGCTTAAGAGCGTCTGGTTCTATTTCATATCGGTCTACACGCCACGGTATGGGTCATCCTCGTCGAGAGGAGGAGCTGCTAGGACACTGAATAGCAAATTAACCACCACTACGGGCGGACGCACATAAATATGGCGGTTGTACGCCGCACGACCTCTTTTGGCCTCCTCGAGAGTTGAGCTGAGACTGTTTTTTATGGTTCCCGTTGGAATCCGCGAAATCGCGACTTTTCTTGTCTCTCCCGATTTCCGGGGCTTTCCCTCCCCAGCAACGCGGAATCGCGGTTTGTTTGGCTAAACGTTTCTCGGTAAAATTGTTACCTTGTATTAGGCAGTTCACTGCCGGTTTTCCTTGCAGAACTAGATCGGGTGAGGCCGATATATTCTGATTGTATTTAGTTATGTTGATGCATTGAATTGTCTTTCTCTTCGTTGTTACTAAGATAAAAAAGGAACGGCTTGGAGGTAGCCTCTGTGTCAGTAGACACGCACTACCTGAGGTTTTAGCGCCCTCTGACGGCCCTCCAGTGCTACTGATTCGGGCTCTTAGCTTAGCTTGTACAAGTTATATGCGTTTATACTAATACCTTTCTGTTCGTACTAGCCGTATTAGGCAGTGCGTTGGTTCCCTTGTTAGTTGCACAGCAACAATAACTAACGGTAACAACAGCAAATGAAATGAGTAAGAATAAATAAATAATTAAGCTGGAAGTAGCCTCTGTCAGTAGACACAGGGCTTCCGCGCCCTCTCCCGGCCCTTCAGTAAGACTGTTTCGGGCACTTGACTTGTCGCTGGACACATTTGTAATTATTGTTATAGGCAGATTGCTGCCGTTTCTATAAAGAAAGCAGATTAGTTTGTTCTAATATCTTTCTGTTTATACTACCCGTATTAGGAATTGTGTTGGTCCCCACACTTCTCGCGACCCTTCAGTACCACTGATTCGGGCCCTTGGGTTAGTGTTGGACACATTTGTTATCGTGGTTGTAGGCAGGTAGCTACCATTTTTATACAGAAATTATATTAGTTGTAACTGATACCTTTCTGTTAATACTAACTGCGTAGGCACGGTGTTGTTCCCTTGTTAGTTGCACAGCAATAACAACTATAGGAGCAACAGCAACCGGGAAGTGTATAGAGCCAGAAGGGGCCTCTGTGCCGTGGACACACGCTACTTTAAGCCTTCCGCACCGCCTTATGCCCTTCAGTGCCACTGATTTGGGCCCTTCGCTTAATGTTAGGCGCACCTTATAATCGATGTACGTTGCTGCTGTAACTTACAGAAGTTATACTAATTTAAACTGATACCCTTCTGTTTTATACTAGCCGCGCTAGGCTTGGGTTGTTTCTTTTGTTAGTTGCGCTTTTGCAGGGTTATCCCAACTCAGGAGAAACGGGGCTACTGCACAAACTCTCCCAGATGAGGTTCTGGTGTTTCTGAAAAGGGAGCAATAACACCCCTGCCCTAGGTGGCAATAGGTTTTATTTTACGTATTTCCCGGCACCTGATATGGATGGAGGCTTCCGCCCCATCCTAGGCCATTGAGGGCTCAACCACTTCCTAAAGCGCCTGCCCTTCCACATGCTCCATCTTTATAGACGATACGTATACTTCCATTTTTCTATACACAAGGGATCACCGGAAGTACCTCCGCTTTTACTTCCAAGGCAAAGGGTACGATCACTTAGTCCTCCCCTTTGGCCTAGCCCTAGCCCCACACACTTTTTATGAAGTGCAGGGAGGCCACGCTGATCCCATCTGTCACCAAGGGATTCACACTGCAAACTACCTGGACGACTGACTAATCTGCGCTCCTTCAGAGGAGCAAGCCAGAAGGGATACAAGGTAAGTACTGGCCCACTTAGCCAGCTTGGGCCTGACCCTAAAAATGGGAAAAGAGGCCTCTCTGACCCAGAGAGGCAGCATGTTTTTGATGGAGAGTCTGTCCCACTTTGCTGCAGCGTGGCAGGTGGCAGTAAACATTAGCCGAAGGTTGCTCAGTCTGATGGCATTAGCGGCCAGGTGGTGCCACTTGGGCTGCTGCATATGTGCCCATTACAGCGTTGGGCAGCAGCACAGAGAGTAAGCTCACACGAAGACCGGCGGCGACTCCTCCCTATTTAGCCAGTGTGTTCTAGGGTGACGACCACCACAGACGCCTCCAAGACTGGCTGGGAGCCGTCAGAGAGGGTCAGTCCCTACATACAAGCATGTTAACTCCTGCTGTGGGCACAGGCCTAGGGCATGTCCCTGAGGAAGTGAGCAGAGGTCAGCCGCTGGTGCCACAATAACGGCACCCTCCTCCCCACGAGACCCTGAAGAAACCAGGCTGCACTCACTGTGACACGCCTGGGCTCTACGGTCTTATACCTCCCGCACAAGTGCAGTGAGGAAGACGAAAAATCCTTTTATTGTTTTGGAGGGGCTATGCAGGGCTTCACCCTATTGTACAGTGCTTAGCCCTCTGGATCGTAGAGACGATTCCACGGCTTACAGCAGCTCTGATGCATCCCCTCCCACAGGCGTGGTAGCTCACCCCACTCGGGCATAGCTACCTCCTGAACTTTACTACGTGGCACCCGCCTGCTGACATTGTGCAGCGGTGGCTTGGGTCTCATCCCCCCACGTTCACCAGGTTTATCACCTAGGCATAGTGTCATTCGCATTGGTTGCCTCCCCTGTCCTCGGGTCAGCGGCACAGCTCTGAATATGATTCGGGTTCTATCACCCGGTGGTTATTTTCCACGTTTCTCACTTGAGCTTGCTCTTCTGGTAGAACAGCAGCCAATAGTGCATTTTTTACAGGATTCACACTCATGCTATGACCTGCGTTCCTGGTACCCCACTACATCCCCCGCCTGAGTTCATTTTGTACTCTGTGACCCGTACAGTGGCGTGTTGACCGATATGAAATAGAACGTACGTGTTACGGATGTAGCCCTGGTTCTATGAATACAGTCAACACGCCACGCTGCGTGGTCAGGCGGGAAACCTTGCGCCCTGAGGACGGCAAGTGCCCTCAAGTTAGCAAAAGAGGTTAGGCAGGCATACAAGCGCCATATTTATGGCGTGATGTGGGTCCGCCCGTAGTGGTGGTTAATTTGCTATTCAGTCTCTTAGCAGCTCCTCCTCTTGACGAGGAGGACCCATAGAGACAGAACTATCCCTTAAACATTACTGGAGAGAAACTTGGCTGGGTCTCATAACCGAAAAAACTAAACTGATGCTTCAAAACTAGTTTCATATTGGATTTGACATCAAGACACGCAGATAATGAAAGCAGAGACATTTTTCGAGTAAAATAAGATGAAACCGAATAACTCATTAGCTTGTCGCTGCAAAAGCAGCATATTGTGTGGCTGGTTACAAGCTGGCTATAACGTTAGCCTCCAAACGTTCAAAAGTCCGGTGCTATAGCCTAGAACACCTCACATATGTTACTGTTTTTCTCTGTATAAGTTTTTTCTGTTATTTACCAAACACCATGTACTACCAGTTTCTGAAGATAAATAGGAGCGTCCAGATGAAATCGTAAATCTTTTCACATGGACGCCCTTAGTTCCCACTCCTATTCGCAGCAATTGTCAGAAAACACCCACAGCTAACCTAGATAGCGCTACATATCCCCGTTCATATCCACGAAGGAATTTCAGAAACAATGGCAGAAAAAACGCAATTTCTCAAATTTATGAAGTGGCATTAATCACTGCGGCAGTGAATGCAGTGTCAGTTCAGAGGTGTGCACATTAAACCATATATTTACCATATATACAACCATACATTTGCCATATATACAACCATACATTTGCCATATATACAACCATACATTTGCCATATATACAACCATATATTTACAGCAACCAACTCGTAATTTCACTTCAATCAGCTTCATATGACACTCGGTATCAGCTTGTCGTCAAACGTTGGCAAAATACGGTGTTGATGACTGACGCTATACCCCAGCATTTCTTACGAATTTCAGCATCTTGAGGAAACCGAAAAAATGAGTAGCATTAGCACGTAGTATTACTCTCGACCTCGTCTTGTTTGTGCATCTAGGGAGGGAGGGCACATACACGGGATATATGCGGCATGCTTGCAATGCAAACGGAGGCGATAACGACAAATAAATTAACTCTTAATTTAGCTTTAGGACTAAAGTAGCCTTGCTAGCTAGACAGCTCGGTAGCACTACGAAGGAATAGAGAATGTGGGAGAAATTAAATAGCGGGTTGAAGAAGGAGAGACTGGGAGAGGGTTTAGGAACTGAAAAATATAAAAATAACTACAGCTAAGGATTACAAAACTATCGATAACGCAGACGAAGGTTCTCTATAGCAAACGATTGTTTTGCTATAAATATGCTGTTTAACATTAGTGGGATATAGTAGTTTTATTTGTCTCTTACTATGGGAGGAGATATGCAATCAATGACATTAAAACATTTATTGGCCATTAAGTCTGGTGATTCATGACGTCATGAAGAGCTCGCTGTGCCCAATAGGACTGAGCCCTGTAATAATTTGAACTCCACCCATTTAATCCCCACATCAGTGTAGATGGAAATGGATAGATCGATATTGCAGTGAAATTGAAATCTCATATTGTTGCTGATGCTACATACATGCATAACAACCCCATATAATGTAGTCTGAAGCAAAGTACGGATTTACCTTTACAGTCCCTTTAATTAATTTCCCCTCATTTTATCGTGACGCTTCAATATTTTTATAACCTTTCTGCAAGGCATTTGTTACTTACTTTGCTATTGCCTGCATACTTCAGGAAGCAGGGCCAGTAAGTGGCAACTTTACAAATACCATATTGCAATACTAGCTTACATATGAAATATGTAGTATGATATGTCTACTTGTAGGCTAATTGAATAGTTGTTAGCTATGAAACTGAATAATACAGAGATGTGATCATAGTGTATATTTTTGTACACATTTAATAAAAAATGTGGCATGACATCATGTGTCATAGTTTGGTGTTATTTAGCCCTGGTGTTAAACCCTGCACCCATCAATTTAATAAACTAACTAACTTTGAATTCAAAGAGGCTACTTAGCCACATTAGAACTATGATGTTTCTGTCTCTAATACCTCTGATGAGGTTCCCAAGCGGTACATCTAGTTATGTGGTGTGCAGTGGTGCAAACACTGGGACGGAATTCGGACAGTCCCAGTGTTCACACGTGTCTTGCTGCTGGGTGATGCAAAACGGACCACTGAAGGATTTTAGTTGGAAGGGTAACCCTTACTCTTTGCTCACAAGCAGATCCATTGGTCAGACGGTTGTTTGTACACAGCAGCAGTGTAACCGTGGTAACCAGTGGATTGCAGAGGAGAACTGAAGAGATGAACTGATGAAGAGGACTGAGGGCGTAGCTTCCATCCTGACCAATTTACAAAGGGTTGTTGTAGTGATGGGACCCACCTACAGCACAGTAAAATGTTCAGTGTTGGGCTCATATGTACTCAGTTAGAGTTGAATTAACACTGGACATTCTACTGTGAAGTTGAAAAAATCTGAAAGGATGCTCACTCCTCTCTCAAAATGTAAAGGAGGCCGCTAATACATTAGAAATGACCCATGCCTTTTAGAAAAGACCAGAAACGGATCCATTTAATGATGGGTGCTGTACCTTCATATTTATATGTGCTTACAGTAAGATAATATGCATGGGCATTAATTTCATTAATAACCTCTAACATGCCTCTAATGATGCCAGAATTTGGGATTATGTAGCACATTAAGTATTTTTTTGTGCTATGGTATTTTCATCATATGGAGATTCTTGTAAATCCAGAAAGCTCTATTTGAGACTATATGCTTATAACCGCAGATGGCCACGCGGTATCAAATGGGGGGGATTGGGGGGTTGCCTCTGCAGTTGTTTTCCCGGGCATTCCCCGTCTCCAATTTCTATCTCCGCAGAGATAGGCATTGTGGAAAGTCAAACTAATCTTGATACAGTTATTGAGAGAGATAACTGCTATTTTATTTGTAGCTATACGATACAATATAATTTATTTTTTAACTACAAAACTTAGAAGACCCTACCCGCCTGTGCCGTTTCGTCTTTCTGACAGACGCTTAAAGGAGGAGTTAAAGGGGAGGAATTATACTCAACCACTCCCTACTTAGGCTACCACAAAATTACCGCAGAGGTTGCCTTCTGTCCTGCTATTCACTCGGTACAATTGAACGTTATTCTGGAGCATACAACGCGTGCCCTGTATTCGTTTTTATCGGCTCAGTCAAATGACTGGGAATGTTGCACCCTTTAACAGCACTTCATTTTTTTGACTGCTGTTATAGATGCAGCAAAGCCTGTCGTCTTTGAGTCAAGTTCAGCAGTTCTCCAAAATACAGCAGAGGAATAAGGGCGAATTTCGCGTTTCTTCGTTTCACCTGGTTGAGACACGATGCGATGACGGATTTTCTTCACTTTATACGCTGGGAATGGCCTGGGCGAATTATTTACTGTATGTTTTGAATTAAATACTTGTGTCTGGCATCGAAACTAATCAGAAATCTTACGATATAGGGTAGCCTAATACCAAGTAGCCTACACACAGGTAAAATATTCTAGTCATGGATACCACAGTGAATTCTGAGAAATCTCACCTTGTTAATGAAAAGAACGCGAAGATGTATTCACTCAAACTAAAAAGGTAAGTTTTTCTTCACGCGTTGGGGTGATACTTAAATGGTATTACAGTTCGAATAATTTATTCAACTGTTGCTTCTTATCTAGTATCCTTGAGTGCCCGCAGTCTAGATCATAGTCCCGATAGATCTGCACACAGGAACGTTGGAAATGCTGTTGTTTTGTACTTCATAGGAAATATTTTACATGAATTAAAATAACAGCTATTTAGAAAATAGATTCAGTCAACTATTTGAAGAAATGAAACTGAGAAAACGTTTCCTATTATGCTTCTGGTTTCGTTAATAATAATAATAATAATAGAATTTGTATTTTTAAAATTATTTCTTTTCTATCATTATATATTTTTTATGTCAAAGTATATTATTTCATAATGCTGGCATAATTTCAGTATATGCTATCTTGCAGAGATTGGGCTCAACACTTTACGGCTTGTTAGAGTATTAAAAGCGATTTTCTGTGTTGATTGATGGACAATTTAACAATAAAAAAGTTAAAATATAAGATCTGACATAAGCATATTGAATATGTCAGTTTCTTATGACCTTATTTAATATCGCATCAAAATCACATCATAACATCCACGAAGATCAAAACTATTGCTAATATTATTTTGGTTGATGTTGTTGATCATGGTAGTGGTGGTGGTGGTGATGATGATGCTAATGATGATGACGTTAATATTTTATTTTGGGGCATTGCTGTATCCGTTTATTTATCTGTGCAACCCAACGCACCCATTATTTTTAAATGAAATATGCATGCAAACATTCCGCGCTTACGATAGTCATAAAAACCATGGACAACAAATCGAATCAGCCAATTTTTTGTAACATTAGTCCCCTGAGGACGAAGTGTATTGCCACGAAATAAGTGATACCGCTCCAACAATACGTGCCCATCCCAATGCTAACACTTTTCCCAGTGTCTGCTGTGCACGTGCCCCCATTAACCGGGTAGTCTGAAATGTTTTATGTGAATGAACAAATTCATTTCCATGCCTCAATTCATGTAAGACAGTGCCTGACGAATGGCCGCGGGGAGCTTCGTTGAACACTAATACGTTTAAATAAAGCCATCATTTCTCATTATGGGAATCTTATCAGGCAAAGACTAAAATATTTAAAAAGTGACTAATTAATTTCTACTTTTCCGGTAGAGCTGCATAGCATTTCAAATGCACAGCCCAAATCTCCATCATTTTGGATTCCTCTGATATAGGAAATATAGGCTACTTCTCTTGTCTGTGTGCATGGATCATGGTGGTTAATTCATTTATATGTCTACTGATCATTATTACGACGGCATCTGACGACGTGATGCCTGCGCTTGGTTGATTTGTGCGTAAATTGGTAGCCTATCTCTGCCACCAGCAGGAACGATAGAATCACGAGTAATTTCGTATAAAGTCACATGACACCAGATTTAGCGAATATAGTCAGCCTTACACAGCAAAACGGTAAATCAATTTCGGACGTAGTTTAGTCTATTTAAAGAACTCTGATGTTCTCCATTGGGGTTAATTTAACTGGGAAACTTGTACTATATTGTTGTGCTATTGCCATCATAACTACGTGAGACACGCATGTTATAACATCTGCACAAAGCTACAGCACGAAGCCCATGAAAGACCATTCCTTGAGACATCAGTAGGGTGTATATAAATATATAAGGTAATGGTAAATATATCCACCTCATAGCTGGTCAGTGTGCATATAGTAAAACAAAGCATGTTTGCACTCGGCAGATGAGGAAAAACGCAACTTAAGTATTTTATATAAGATCCTTTGATCTGCTGCATTTAAAACAGTGTTTGTTTGTGTAATGCTATTCCGTTTTATTTAGGTATAGAAGCTAAGTCCATTCCTAATTTATGGATTGTTAAATAAAATAAATAAACTAAAAAAGGGCACTTTATGATAGGCGACACTTTCTTCTGGATATTTAAATTTTAAAAAGAACGTATTGATTAGTGAAAGTAATTAAAATAAGTGAAAGTAAGTAAGCAAATAAAACTTTTTTTTTTAAAAGACAAAGACCAAAAGCCTGCCAGGTTTAATAAAACTAATGTTAAAATTTATCCTGAAAATGTCCAAATAAAATGTACTGTTTTTGACAGAATTCAACATCTGCAAATAATTCTGCATGGTCGGTTTTTTGGTCTTTCATTTATTTTCTGTGTTGTGTAATCATAAAATACAATACAAGTACGAAACAACAACATCATAGTTATATGTAAACCCGTAAAATATTTAAATTAATATTTTAACTATAAAACTATAAAATTTCAATGCCTCAAGTCTTTTCAGTCGGGTATGATCCATAACATGTAGCCTATTGAATTTTGGTGTACACACCAATAAAGGTAGCCTATATTTTTATCTTACGTATTACAAATAGTAAAATAGTATAATTGATGTAGAAGTGTAAACACTATTGCAGTCATGCAAAAAGGGAGACTTTTTATTAGAACATTTTCATGTCAGAACCATGGACAGCGAAATAACAACAGACGTGAAATAATGCGACAGGAACAATGGTGTTCTCTGACACATGAGTAACAGCTAATCGATGTACATTTCACGCACATACAAATAGCTGAATGTTTATTCTGCATCACTACCCCAATCATGACATCTACTTCAGTGTTCGGTGTAGTGTTCATTGCAACAGTCAATGTCTCCACGCTGCAGTATTTCGCATAATTCTGAAGAAAATTTATTCTGAATGCAGAAATATTATGACTAAACGTTATTGTGAATGGGTTGGCTTGGAATTGAATATATAGTTCAAGGTATATTTTTTTATTGGAGAACTACACTGTTTTCTCACCATGAATGGAGATTTGGGAGATTATCACTTGGAGTCTGTATCTGCAGTAGATGATTTTAGATAAATATTTGAATAATTAACCAAATAGACACTTGACATGGAAGTACGTTCATGTATAATAAATAAAAATTATTAGGTTTTATTGATCAAAAGCGTCTCTCCATTTAATTGGTCTATGGTTGTGTACATATTTTTCCATTATAATTCAGAATTACTCTTATTTTATTTGACTACTGTGGGCAATAACATCTATAAAATCTAATTTATTAACACGAATAGACCTTTGATAATATGTTGCCTCATCTGCCGCCGTTGCACTTTGAATTATCCCCGTGAAAGCCATACAATAAACAAGTAGCCAACATGTCTTCGCACATGTAACAGAGATTGCAGACTTTCGCTGTTTTAGTGAACCTTTGAGCCCTAGTGGTAAAACCTTGTAACTGCGTCTATTGACGTGGACAGAAATATAGACATGATGTGCAACATGTTTCTGGCAAAAGTGCCTAAGTCATACTAATTGTGGCTAACTCTAACATAAATAGCATAATAACCCACGTGTATCCCTGCTTAATTGTATTTTGTATAATTATGCAGCATTCATTTGTTTGATGGCTCATTAAGCCAGCATCAACAGGTAACATTCCTCATAACAAACTTAATTATATCCATTATATTCTTCCAGTTATGATATAACATTTGTACTGTATGGTGTAAAAAAAATTGACTTTGTAGGAAAATGGCCATCCTCACTAGTCATTTCCACACTTCTGCATTATCTGCATGAAAACAAAGTAGCCAAAAAGAAGTAGCAGTCAATTTAAATAATGACATTGTAATATAGCTAAGTACCTGTGTTATGCGATTGCTGCGCAAGCATACATTGATACTTCACTTAAACGTAACTACATAATGGCCTTATGTATTTATGTAGTAGGATTTAAAAGTGAATTGGTAAATTTGCAAGAAGTTTAAATCGATAAAGGCAGTAGGAATGCAATCAAAGGAAAACATTCTCGTGCTTTCTTTTGAGAAAAACTACTGTGCACAACACAGTCCCTTTCCCAAGCTATTAGCCGTTATGCTTCCCCATATTAGGCAAAGATGTCACGCAGAATAACCGCACAGATGATGTGGTTAATTAAAGCCTATTAGAGGAATCGTCTATGGAAATAATGAAGAGCGCATTCAAGAGAGAGGAAAGGTTTTACAACCGTCTATTAGGCCCATGTTGAATTTTCCAAAACAGCCGAGTCAGGGCAGTTGAAAATCCAATATTTAAAATACATGACGGGACAAACCAAAGTGTATGTACTTATGCACTAAACGTCTTGAACATCTGTCCCTGTTGGGTGAACCTATGCCAGGAAATAGGGCTTATGAAATGCTTTTAACTGTATTTCAGTGTTTGTAACAAGAAACATACTTGTGCACCTAATTTAATATGGAGTTCGGAAATTGTATAGAAGTGAATTGGCTATTTGACAAAAATGAATTAACAAGGCAGACACTGGCTTTGTCACAAAGGTTAATTGTGCCCAATGTGGCATTCCGATAATAGCATGCCCAAAAACTTCCGAAGCGGGAAGGTGAATTAATTAATTGACATCAGGCAGTTCAGACATCAGTGAAAACGTTGTAGTGGGGAACCTCCTGTTGCCGTAGTGAGCCTACATTACTGCTCACGGTTGATTCTGTCGTCACAGTTTCTGAGGTGTTGCGAGATAACGTGAGTGAAACTGTTCCACCCTCTTTGGCCTCGACGATGGCAGTAATTAGGGCTCATATAACTGATCGGATAGGGCGAGGAAGGTCGCTGGCGTACGCTTCCAAGACACGCGGTGAGAGCAACATACCAGATCGACTATTTGGCAGACAGAGGAACCCATGGGGGCGATTGGTATATCAGCTAACGCGTGCAACGCAGGGCAGGCGGAAACCTTTCCTCTGACCACTCGAGCTGAAATTTTTAAAAAGCCACATTGCTGCATTGAGGTGTCCTATCCGCCCCTAAAACCCTCTGCACCCCAAAATACGATGAAGTCCTTGCCAGCGTTTAGCCAGCAGACCTCTCGCGCTCCTCTGGAAACAGCACAGCGCTAACTGTTGACACTGGAAGAACAGATGACCACTGTGAGCAGCGTCCTAAAAGCTTGTGTACACAACGTCTCCGAGAGACGTCGGGCAGGAAGTTATCATCCTCGAACCGCATTAGAGTTATTAGCGAAAAGCACCAGGGCATCTGTGCACCCCTGCTCCGGGAGCAGCCTGATTTCTCCATCCAGAAGAGCCGCACTGAGCGAGAGCCCCGGCCACTGTAAACACCGCTGATTAATCACACTCAAAACGAAAGGGCTCGTCAGTCTAGCCGACGATAATAGGCCGCCTGACAGTCCCGTTTCGAAACGTCCTTCCCAATAAGGCCATAACGCACTGACGCTGGCAGCGCATCTCAGATCTCTGTCAAGATCCTGGGAGCTTTTACCCTCGAGTCAAACCGCATCAAACTCCAACTTCCTTCTGACCTGCGTTCTCTTATTTTGGCGCTGATGTGAAGTGTTCCGTCAGACTCGGCAGCAGTCAATCTCCACCTTGTGTCCGTTCGTCATGCTTAAAAACACCCGTCTAGCCAAGAAACACGGCACTGATTGATAGATTTCCCTAATCTACTGACCATTCTGCCATAGAGAATGGAATTCCGACGCCAAAAGTCTGCAACAGCGACACATGAATACTGTCACCATAAAGATCTAGCAGCAATTGGCACATTCTGAGTGAATACTTATGTCGCCTATATAGTTCTATCTTCCGACAACGATTACACCATGCAGTCCAACCAGATTTATATGTTCAGCATCCTCTCGCTGGCTGGCTGTCGCATCTCTTCTGGTAGCCACTTCCCGTGACCCTGATTCCCTGCCCTCCCCCTGATGGTGGTACAACCTTCCGCAGTCATTCTGGAAGGCAAATTCCCTGGCTGTTTCCATAAATATAAAAAGCGCACCCTTTCAAACTACACCGCAATGTTTCCATAAAAAACAGATCATTTTCTCCCTGTATCTCTTTGGCCTTGAGGCGCGCACGTTTCCCATAGGACGGCACTGATATGATTGATTGAAACTGATATGATTGCATCGATGGCATGATGGCATGCCTATCTTTAGCTCTTGTGGTGCTCGCGTACAACGTGAAAGGCACTTTTTTTTACGTCGCTTTGGCTAAAAGCGGCTGCCACATGACAAAATTGCGAATTGTAAATGGGAATGCACTGCCTCTCTCTATCGAGCAGAGAGGGCACTTTGCTGCTCAGGCAGATTTGGTCACATTTATGACGCGATCTTGCCCTGGGTCAATATGGCATGTGGAGTGTGTTAGGCCTGAAAGAGACGCCAGGTGTGTTTCAGTCTGGCCTCATCTCAGCTGACTGCGCTGAACTGCTACTCAGGCACGTGGGTGGGTGGGCGGCGCGCGGGGGGGGCGAGTACCTTCCCCTTTTGCCCCAAGTGTCTGACGTGCCCCTTTTATTTCAGAAAACATTTGACATGTGTGTTATTATTGTTGTTGTGATTCATTTTCATTCGTTAATTTTGTTGAAATATATTTTTTCTGTGCAATAACTGGGTGTCCTAAAACAGTTTTTCTCACTTGGAGAACCTGTCCCTCAAAAGGTCTCTCCTGGGCCATGCTGTCACTCAAACACAGTCAACACACAGACTATACATACATAGGTTCTAATGCTTATCCAAGGAGCACTCATAAGGTTCCAATATAGTTAATAGATGAAGTCTATACTCCACGGCAAATTAAAACACAGGATTTCCTTGAAGTACTTGTTTTTAGCACCTGCTCAATTAGAATAGATAACACAGCAACACACATACAACCCAGGTGATTGAAAATCATGAATGGAAGGTCTCTAATTTGTTTTCCTAATTTTTTCCCCTTTTGCCTTAAGAATAAATGCTAATTTTGAGCTGACATTTGTCGGAGGCAACGCATAAACCATTTCCCTTTGCCCATATTTGCTTTGTATGCCGTAAATGCATTGAAAAAATAATAATCAATGCAATTAAGTCACACAATTTTCATTACTCACTGCAAATTGCTAAATCTAAATGTAATTATGCGTGCGAAGATTACAAAGTACAAACGAGATCACTCGGAGTGATGATTTCACGCACTGCCGACACTAGACGTAGCCTCAGGTCCCTATAGCAATAGAGTACATCAGCATTTGTTATCTTTGCAGCTGAAATCTGGAGAGCTAATCTGTACACAACACAAAGACACACACAAAACCAGTTCCGCCAAACGTAATTATATTTTGTAATTCTGATTTACTCAACAGTCCTCTGCTCTTCGCAGCAGGGAGCTACAATTTCACTGTTATCGCTAGCAGCTTTGTTACCGCACTCGTTTAATTTCCGCCAATTTGAAACAACGCTTAATTTGTTCAATTTAGCAAATAATTGATTGGCCTGACTAATGAGAAGCTGATGTGGAGTAAAGCTTGGCTCTCTCTCTCTCTCTCTCTCTCTCTCTCTCTCTCTCTCTCTCTCTCTCTCTCTCTCTCTCTCTCTCTCTCTCTCTCTCTCTCTCTCTCTCTCTCTCTCTCTCTCTCTCTCTCTCTCTCTCTCTCTCTCTCTCTCTCTCTCTCTCTCTCTGTCTCTGTCTCTTTGTCTCTCTCTATGGAGAGACGGGGACAGCAGTGTCAAGTGACTGTCTAAGAAATTGACTTCCAGTTGAAGGGACATGGCCCAGAATTGGGAGGAAGGGCAGCTCATGATGACCTTTAGCATGGCGCTTTATCCACAGCTGTAATGGAAAATTCAGCTGTGTGTGATGTACATATGAATCATTGGCATATTGTAGTAATGTCATAGTCACATTTCTATAGTCATATTTGTGTAGTCAGTATTTGTCCTGGAGATTGAGGTGCATATACTTTAAATTAATAGTGTCTAAATGCACGTATTATAGATTATATTTGATCTATTATGCTCTTCTGAAAATGACAAACAGAAGTCTTGTTTTGTTTTCTGTTTTTTTGTGTGTTTTTTTTGGGTTGGTTATACTGGAACAGTTTAACTCCAAATTATATTATATTACAGCATAATAATAGCCATGTTCGTAAAACTATTCATAATTTCTGGTTACAATTTCAACTATTTTTGGGAACACAGGTGCGCAATTTGGGAGAATTAACGAGAGTTGGACTTGAGGTTAACGAGGCTATCTTGCGAGCGCGGCGTGCAATGCGGTGATTTGAATATCCCCGTGCGCCGAGAAGGCTATCACGACGCTGTCCCCGCGGTGTGATTAAACAGACGCTCTTTTCCACACGACCGGCTCCATTCAGCGCTGAAGTGTCCCTGGGTGCCGGAGTGATGGAGTCGAAGCCCGGAGCTGGGTTATCTCCTGTGTGTCGAGATTGCGCTTTTCCGCCTCATTTGCCTCATCATCATCCTGAGTCGCGTCTGACTGAGAGAGGAAAAAATTAGCTAAGTCAGCGGATTTCTGTCGGGTAAACTGATTGAATTTTAACCTGGTGCTTGCGTGGTTTGCGCGTGAGCAAGGCTGCAAGGTAGTGCCATATCTAAGGATTATTCTTGTGCTGTGAGGCAGAATAGTTATCCCTTGCAATCACATGACCTTAGGTAACTATTGGGGTTATCCCAGTTGGGTTTTGCGGTGTGTGTGTGTGTTTCAAAATAAAAACATAAGAAAATATGCAAATTTTCCATCAGAACTTTATGTTCCAAGTCCATATGAGCTTTTAAAACACTGCAAATAAAACATCTCTGAGCATTTACAAATGTCTCTACATCATAAGCATAGTCAACAGAAAACATTTTTTTTTGTTTGTTTTACACTTTAATAAAAAACAAAAAATTATAAACTGAAACGGTACTTTATACTCCAACATAATCATCCTACTTCAGATGTTGCATTATATATTCAAAAATATATATTTTAAGTACCTGTGGTAGAGTGCCTGTTCTTCAGTTGAGGTTTGAGGGTGTAATTACATTTTAAAAGAGAGTATGTATTTATTTATTTATTTTCAGGAACTGGCCAGTTTTTTTTGGGAAGAACTTAAATTAGCTTTTTTATTTTCCCATCTGCTCCTGTGTATGTACTGAAAATCAATTTCCATAAATTAGAGGTGGGCGATGGGTGAAGACTGTCCCAAATGAACACTGCGCAGCAAAAATGTTGTGTGTAAATTTAACACTGGTGGTGTACATTTAACACCATAGGGTGTTAAATGTACACCACAATGTTTTGCTGTGTGTCTATATAGTTCTGCTGTCAGGCATGTCAGGTAGTTGATTCCATTGATGTATCATTTCTAAATGTGCTCTGTTTCACATTTACCACAACCCATCTCTCCATCGATGGCAAAATCTTTTGAAACTGAAAAGGAGATTTTCCTTTGTGAATTTCTGATGAAAACACTGTAGAATGGGAATGTTTGTAGTCTGAATGTGCTACAATGTCTTCCAGCCCATTCTCTGGGTCTAAGGAGGGATATCCCAACTTCCCATTTGAGAACGGGGACGCGGCGGGCGCTATCGAGCTGAAGCAGCCCATCGGCGCACACTGCCACGGCAACAAGACGGTTTGCGTGGAAACCCGCGAGAAGCTACTAGCCAGAAAGAAGCTGTACATCGCCTCTGTTGTTTGCCTGATCTTTATGATCGGCGAGGTCATAGGTAAGGGACAGCCATATTATAACCGGATAATGCCACTGCTGCTAACTCAAACTCCACAATTCTCCATATCACCATGGCAGTCCAGCATCAGGATAACAGTATATTACCACAATGTAATCAAAATGAAACAACGTTATGCTTTAGCTGAGCACACACTGCTGTACGCCACACTGAATTTGGCCAGCCACCATTAACAAGCAATGAAATGTAACTCAAGGCGGTCTGTCAAGGGTATTCTGATAACCTTTGGTCAGATACATACATTTTTATCATAATGTAAACATTTTTATTGTTCTTTCCCGTATTTCTCCACTGACTATGATTTGATTTAGTGTTCTGTAAATGTAGAGATCAAGTTTAGACTGTGACAATTGCCTCCCCAATGTATATAAAGTTTTTAAAAGTAAAGTTTTTATGTGTACTCATATCATTGGACTTTCTCCATAAAACCTGAAGACTTTTGTAATATTTCAGGATTGGAGGCTATAGTAGTGAAATTGAAAGTCTTATGGTCACTGATTCCTTTGAACTGTTTCACGGCTATGGAAAAGTGGTGATTGAGCTACTGAGAGTCCAAGCATTGCATTTTGTAGATGTCTGTTTGGACGTTATCCCTTTGTAAGCCTGGGGGGGCGTACTCCGAAGCGGGATGACTGAGTTAGCTGGATAACTGCACTGAGGAAAACCCAGAACAGCTCTTTTTACTTCAGTCCATGTTCCATATTTGGGAGGGTTCTGGGTTTTACTCAGTGCAGTTATCCAGCTAACTCAGTAAGCTTGCTTCGTAGTACAACCCCCCTGACCTGTCTCAAGCTCAGAGTTGTTTGTGTGCTTCCTGTTACTGTAGGAGGGTACCTGGCCCATAGTTTGGCCATCATGACGGACGCAGCGCACCTCCTCACTGATTTTGGCAGCATGATGGTCAGTCTCTTCTCCCTGTGGATCTCCTCCAGACCCCCGACTAAGACCATGAACTACGGATGGCACCGCTCAGGTGAAGGCCCGCCGCGTGGCGCACTGTTCTCCCGCATAATGACACGCGTGCGCTGTACACTGAATCGGCCGAAAATGCGGAGCTTGTCAGAGAGTAGCACGTGCAGATCTTTCCTTTCATTTTGAATTAATGAGAAGAGGTCATGCAGCTTATATTTTGTGACGTTTAGAAGACACTCTTATCCGGAGCAACTACAAATTGCATTATTTTTTACACAGAATCATTTATAAAATTGTGCTCTGAAGTAGTGCAGGTAAGGTACCTTGCTCGAGGCTATAAATGCAGTGTCCCACTGGGAAATTGAACCTGCAACCTTGGAGCTGCAGGCCCAGTTCCCTAACCACTACGCTACACAACCTCCTTCTGTGAGAACGACACACATGATGTAAAAGTTATTGTCAACATAATCAGTAACCATCTATTTTTTAATCTAGTTTTAGTTTTGTCAATTTTAGTTAATGTCAGATAACACCAAACTCACAGTTTTTAACACTGGCTGATTAATCCAAATGAAGGTCAAAGTTCATTGTGGATAGACTGAATTGGGGCAAGAATGTTATAGCTGAAAGAAAAAATGGCACGAAAGGGTACCACGTAGTTGCAAAAGAAGAACTAAGTCCTTATTTCTAAGCTGCCAAAACGGGAGTGCTGGTGTCCAGGCCAGGAGTCATACAGATGCATCTCAGACTATTTCAGACCATAGAAGATGGGACCCCAAGCCATCCAATCTGGAACATTCCTTCTATAGCCTCCTGAGGTCCGGCATAAAAAGCTAAAGTCTTTGCATTTTTTGACATAATACAAGTGTCTTGTATTGTGAACACGTTGCAAAATTTTGAAAATATATTTATATTTAATTTTAATTTTAAAGTTAATATAGGTTGTAGTATAGGTTTCAGCTTAGTAGAATACATGGTTCATGAGATGAAGACCAGAGACTAATGTCCCCTATAGGGGATAGAAAATAATTGCCAGGTCTTAGGAGAATATGTGTGAAAGTAGGCTGAAGATATGACCAAAAGTTCTGCATGGAACACTTTGACTGTGTTCATACAGGCAAACTTCCACAGCTCAGGGCTGGTCAATGATTAACTACAAATTGACTTCAGGTGAACCATAAAAAAAGGCAAATTGCTTTTTTCTCCATAGAGATTCAGGTGAACCATAAAAAAAGGCAAATTGCTTTTTTCTCCATAGATCTTGGGCACTGGTGAGACTGGTGTACCTTGTGTACCTTGCGATTGAGCGAATCATCAGAAACGATTATGAGATCGAAGGGTATGTGATGCTCATTACCTCTGGCTGTGCAGTCGGGGTCAACATCATGTGAGTTTCCCCCTGTTGGGGCTTTTTCTTGATTTATAATGATTTATAATGCAATGACATGAGAATAGTCTTTGATTACACTCTGATTTCTGTTTGTTAAAGCAACTGAACTTGAGAAACTGTTCAACCAGAGAGGATTCTTAAAGTGATGTCAGTATGCCCATATAGAAATGAAACAGTGAAAATATGCTGAAATAAAATGCGCGTATCAAGATTTTGCAACACTTCAGAATATATAGCCAAATACTGATTGTTTTTGCTTTCATATATCGCAATATATATATATTTAAAAATATACACCTGTGTGCCGCGGTGGTACAGCGGTAAAGACCGCTGACTTTCAGTCAGCGAGTTGTACTCCGAGGATCGGGGTTCGCGCCCCGGTCCTGCCACAGCCGAGTGTGGCCGGTGGCCTGTGTGGCAGTGGACGTGCTTCCGGGGGGGGGGGGGGGGAGGGGGGGGGAAGACCACCAGCGCAGCACGCTAGAACCAGTCAGTGTCAGCAGGAGCTGCGCCTGTAGAGGAGTAGCGTTCCTTCCTATAAAGTATAAATAGACGGGGGGTGTGTGTGGGGTCTCTCTAGCGGTTGCTACACGGGGGGGGGGAAATAGAAATAGGGGGGGGTTGGCTACTACTAAATTGGGAAAAAAGAAAAAAAATCAGAAACAAATTAAAAAAAAAAAAATATATATATACACCTGTGAAATATATCTATCAATATCTTTTCAAACAGTCCACATGTCTATATGTTTACAATACATTGCACTATATTCGATTTCTGTAAGGGTTATCGGAACAATGTCAGTTTGTTAAAGCAACTGAACTTGAGAAACTGCCCAATCAGAGCAGACTCCTTCCGACATGCTATTCTCAGCATATCCATTGGATGGAATAAGCTGTCTGTCAGTGTCCAATTTCCGTAAGACATTTAGATTTAAAGGCTTCTCGTACTGTGAACGGTGAGAAGATCATCAGTCTCCACTCCATCTCTTCAGAATGGCCTACATCCTTCACCATTCCACCACCTTCCACGGTCACGGCTCAGGGTACCAAAAGATCGACGAGGGCGGGGTAAGCCCGGTCAGCCACGGCCACTCACACGGCCTCCTTGGTGGTCATAGCAACACCAGCGTGAGAGCGGCCTTCATCCACGTGGTGGGGGACCTGCTACAGAGCGTTGGCGTGCTTGTGGCTGCCATCATTATCTACTTCCGGGTCAGTAGTGTCTTAATGCAGGCTTTTGCTGAAGGCCCTATTAACAAGAACAAATTCTTAGAAGCTTTCTTGAACATTGTCTGAAAAACCTCAATTGGCACTGGCTGTTTTTAGAACGTATGAACAAACATATTGATTTGAGAATTTTTCTGAAAGTGGTACTTTACGTTGCAATAATACGACATTTTATGATTTGTGTTGTGAATGCAAGCTCAACTTAGCTAAATAACACAATCTGAACAGCGGCGTCTCAAAGTGAAGGTTTAATTTTTCTGGCTAATGTGCATAAAGTCTTAAGCATTTTCTAATTACAGCTAGCTAATGTATTATGACACTTGCTGGAGAAGGCCATCTTATGTAATTTATCACATAATCGTTGCCTCCTGTTCCTTCTTTGCCGTCTCTCACAGCCTGAATACAAAATAGCCGATCCTATTTGTACCTTCCTGTTCTCTGTGTTTGTCCTGGGAACCACCATCACAATTCTGAGGGACGTCTTCAGGATACTCATGGAAGGTAACGTGCAGTTTTGCGCCCAGGTCAAAATATCACGTGGTAGTTTTGGTCATAGGCTGAAAATATTAGCCTCCCACCCTAACTAGAAATGTATATGGAACCGTTGAGAAGGAAGAGATACATATGCTTTCCGTGGGTGTAGCACCCATTTGAACACTAAATTTAATAGATTTGTTAAGTTTTTGATTCATATTCAAGTTCATATTTTTAAGGTCACGATTCAGATTCACATTTTCAGCAGCAGCCTTATTCTCACGCTTAGGCCTGACCCTAGTCATAGTATTAGGCAGGTGGCAGTGTAGTTTAAACAACGGTTTAGGAACTGACCTTGTAACCCGAAGGTTGCAGGTTTGACTCCTAGGTAGGACACGGCAGTTTCAAACTATGCCATGTCTGGCGCTGAAATTTATAAAGGGGAAGAAAGAGCAAAATTTTGCCAGATACACCAAAGGGCCTTTGATGACCATGCACCATTATCTCTTACCACAATGAGGTAGTCGGCGTGCCTGTAGCAGTCGATGGCAGTTTAATATAATGGGTAGGGAACTGGGCTTGTAACCAAAAAGTTTCAGGTTCGATTCCCAGGTAAGGCATTGCTTTTCACCGCTGTACCCTTGAGCAAGGTACTTGACCTGAATTAATTCAGTACATATCTAGTTGTATAAGAAACATATACATGCATAGGAATATTTGTAAAATTGCTCTGGAAACCTCCCTTTGCTGGAGTCTTTTTAATACAGAAATTGTATAGAGAATCCACCTCTGTCTGTCCCCAGCACCTCCACACTTCTACTCAGCCTGCATTGCTTCAGTAGACACGTATACCCGGCTGTTTAAATGGATACTATGTAAAAAAATATATATGTGTAATGTATTTCTGCTGGTCTTTCACAGGTACACCAAAGGGCATTGACTTCAACTCGGTGAAGGATGTTTTGCTGTCCCTGAAGGCAGTGAAAGCCATGCACAGCCTGCACCTCTGGGCCCTGACCTTGGGCCAGTCCCTGCTGTCCGTCCACGTCGCCATCGGTGAGCTCGCCCCCCATCCCCCCTGCGCACCTGAGTCGAGCGCACATGGGCCACCTGATTATTGGAACTATTTTAACTCTTTTTGGTGGCAAATTCGAAAAATACTACTCGGAAATTCCATGAGAATTTGATTCGATTTGACACGTGTTACTAATCAAAACGTACAACCTTTTCGAAGGAAGGATTTTGTTCTGAATATTGATTTCAAAATGGCGGTAATCCGAAAGAATTCTGACAGGTGACTAACAAGTTTTAAACATTTTTAAATAATTAATTGAGCCAGGTTTGGCCACTTCCTGTCAGTAGAGATCACGGAGAAGACTCCCACTCCTGTTAGTTATTTACCGCAGGTGGGAATTAGACAGATGTTGTTGCCGCTAAGTAGCAGATTACATTGCAGATAAGCCAATGCATTCCTTTTTTGAACGGACACAGAGATAGCTAGATACACAGTAAAGTGAACAGTGTTAGATATACTCTGAGAGTGTACATTTCACTCTGATAGAGTACATGTGATCTCTATTGGACACATAGAAACTTGAACCAACACTGAGCACAGAAAGTGCCTGGCTAGTGGCTCTCTGCCGACGAGGGTCCAGCACAATCGCACTCCTTCAGGGCATCTACAGTGATGGAGCTGTGAATTCTCTCAATAAAAACAAATTAAATGAAAGCAAAAAAACAAACAAATGAAATTGCTGTTTTCCCAGACTTCCCGCAGGGGCGTGTTCTATTATTGATCAAGGGCCTACAAGACGAAAGGAAACGGTTGAAGGCTGTGGTGTTTTCATTTTGTTCGTTTTTATTTCTCTTAAATTTTTTTGCAGAGGAGAACGCCGATCCCCAGACTGTCCTGAGAGAGGCCACGGAGCTCCTCCAGACCAAGTTCGGCTTCTACAGCACCACCATACAGGTGGAGCAGTACTCTGAAGACATGGCCTACTGTGCCCACTGCCAGGACCCTACGGACTGAGGTCCCCACGGCGACCGCCATGCTTTTTCTGAAGGGAGGGTGGGGTTCTGCTGCAGGTAACCAGTGTAACACGCATACACATTCTAAAACCATCCCTGGGGGGCCAAACCAGAGGTGGAATCCACGCGCAAACGCACCAGCGCCCCCGGACCCGGACTCGGGGGCGCGCTTCTGCTCTTTCCCGCCCTTTCCGCCAATCACGCTAAACTTGAACTAAACCCCTGCACCGCACCGTGGAAAATTAAACGGCATTTCTTTTCGGCAATATAGAGCATGTTACAAGCAAGTCTGAAGACGTTTTTTAATCTCCCCCTTGCGGAAGACAGAGAAAGTAGTAACATAATACGCACCGGCTTGTGTATGGTGAGGGTTACCAAACTGGTCTGGTAAGAAAGTGCCACATCCAGAGTTATACACTAGTCAATATTGCCTTTTATATTACAATAACATTGAGATATGGCAGCAGGACAAATGACATTTTCAACAAAAAAAATGAGGATGATTTTGATTTTAAATAGCCCCAGTGAAAAAGACCTATCCGCACTCGTCATTGAACGGCGTGACTTCAAAATGCTGTGTCGGCCAGAACAGTTAGCTGAAATGTGTAGCCTTTAGCATCCCATGATAGCTGCGAGAACACTGCTGACAGTGCATTCAGCACACAGCATTTCCACCATTAAAACATTAAAACAGTTGTACACGGCAGTCACAGCTCTGAGAGCAGGAGATTGCATTGATGTGGCGACCGAAAAAGCAATTTAAATCCATTGTATTAGACGCTACACAATGACATATCTGCAATGTGATTCAGTGGAGCAATAATACTCAGGCTTAATGATGTTAAGCCTTTGCCAAGAGGAAAACATTGCATTTGTTCAGACATCAAAGAGAAGGAATCCTATAAATAGGACATCACAAATATGTCCGATAAGGAAGATCAAGCTGCCACAGAATTTAGTTTGTTTACTCCCAATCACACGTTGCAAAGCAATTGTATATCAAAACTCAATTGCAAAATGTTCAGTAACCTCACTTGCCCATGAAAATACCTGTAAGGCATAATTAAATATTGTATGGTAATTCCGCAGTAGGCCTCTTTATATTCCACACTGACAGAAATTACATTGTAGATAATGTAATTTAAATGCATAATGATTGCATTTAAAAAAGTTTTAAGGCCTAATAAAAATGGATTTTGCCTGTATGGTGTCACACATAACACTGTACCTACCTACATATATCACTACTATATAACCGGCGCACTCAGGTTTGATGCCTCGTGAGGGGATAGCGCTGGGGCTAATGTGAGTGTCCAGGCTTTAGCATCCGGTGGCCATATTTTAATATCGCCCCTACTTGTGAAATACCGTGCTGCGTTTCCGTCTCTGGTTCCATGTCTCCGCACTGCCGCGACAACCTTCCTACATTCCAGGGTGCCGGAGTTTCAGACACCCAACTCTAATCTACTGTACCTGACAGATCCCCACCTGTCCAAATGACTCGCAAAGCACATGCCCGCAAACATACGTGACGATGGTTAGTGTGATTCTCAATTATAAAATGTACAGCGATGTTTATCACGCAAACAAAAAAGAAGAAGCATCAAGTCAATCTTGCAAACGACATACCGTGATGTCACAAAAACCAAACGTTTCTGCTTGAAACATCGCACAGATATCCACCATACGTGTTGTTTTTATGCCTGTCTAGAAAATTGATGTCGTACGTACCTCACACTATAAAAACCGCGGTAAACTAACAAGGAAAGGGATACGTTAGTTCCAAGGAAACATTTAATGCATGTATGGTTCTTTTTTTCTTTCGCCCATTGTGAGGAATTGTCTTGGGCTGAAATCTCAACAAATCAGACTGCCAATCTGAAAATAAAGATGAGGATTTAGCCGCTAATCAGTCGTTAAAATATCCTCGTAGAACTCTATATTTTGGTCACTTTTGATATAATGAAACTATATTTTAAATGTAAATATTTTATTGCCATTTGTAAGCCATGTTAAAATCAAACGAAATAATAACCAATCGAAATGAAAGCGTTAAACTCCATTATGAAATATGACCAATGATTAATTTTCTGTATATTTTTGATAATCTGTGGTACAGAGTGAGTGTAGATGGACTTTGAGGAATTATATAATTTTTCTCTTTGGAAGACAATGGCTGGCATGTTCAGCCACACACAAAAATAATCAGGGCATGAACAAAGATGTTCCCATGGTCTGGTTTCGAAACTGGCCCGTGCCAGTGCCGACTGTGGCACAACTGGCTCATGCACCGCCCAGGGATGGGAAGGTTGCAGTCGGCTGGGATTACAGCATCTCATTGCTCAACAGTGACCCCCTGCTGGTCGACTCGTGTCTGCGCGAGCCTGACTGCGGTGTGATGAAAATCTGCGGCTAACATCACATGCTTTGGAGGAGAGCGCATGCGCTGTCTGTGCTTTCATTGCCGCAATGGGCGCAAAAAAAAAAGGGAAAAGGAATACAAATAATGAATAAAATCCCTTAAAATATATACAATCCATGTCACTTTCATGAGCACCACACTGTAAACTGAAGTAAACTGAATGCTAACGCTAAAGAATTTTTTTTAATATTTAACATTTTGTCAACATTACTGCCAAGCTGGAAAGACAATTTTCATCAGATCTGTCGCCCATATTCTAAATTGAATAGATTAAAAAATATTTCTCGGCCATAATATAAAAATGAGGGGTTGTGTAAATACGGTGAGACAAGTTCAAATATTTCACCTTTTATCGCTTTGCATTGTATTAAATTACTACAGGGAATGTAGCAACCACAGAATTGGGATGAATTAAAACAGATACTGGCTCTTATCATTTTGACCCATGAGTAAGCAAAATCATGTACAGTACATCAGGCTGTTGTTAAAACACACGATGCGTAGTTGTTCAATGATGTAGTGTTCCGTGTGAGAGCTCCATGTTGTACTGTGATTGGTGTAAATACGCAAGCTGCTGCATTCTGTGATTACTTTGTGAAAATGTGTAAATAAGATTGTCCACTGTATAAAATCTGTCAGTAAGTTCCAATGTATAGATGTTTTATGGTGACTATTATTGCATATGATATGAAACCACAAGCCATTACAAAGCTGTCTGATATTTTAAGTGTCTATATGTAAGGTGAAGTTTTTGTAAAGTGTAATAAAAAATATGCAAATGCAGCCAATGCTTCTTTTTTGTTGTTGCAAGTTTTGTTTTCAGACCCAGTGCATGAATAAATAAAGTCATATGTAGAAATAATCTTTGCAATTAAACCTGGAGTATTTTCAGAGGCATAGCATCCCTTGGCCCTGCTTACCGAGAAAGAGACACACCCCCCCACCCCACTGCTTCCACAGGCCTCGTCGTGAACGTGCAACAGGCCAGTCCCTTCGATTGGTTTGTG
The DNA here is from genome assembly GCA_022702515.1 of Ilyophis sp. 1 JC-2022. NCBI lineage: Eukaryota > Metazoa > Chordata > Actinopteri > Anguilliformes > Synaphobranchidae > Ilyophis > Ilyophis sp. 1 JC-2022. The sequence goes on from CM040395.1 coordinate 81,908,525, forward strand.
TCATGAGCCACTTTGTTTTGAAAACAAAAAGTCGGGCCGAATTGCTGGTTTTAGAATGCAGAATTTGATGGTATAAACACAGTGTGTGGTGCTTGATTTCTCCCACAAGAGTTCTTTCTATGATTGCTACCAACTGAAGATGACCGTTCCCTGATATATTTTTTTTTTTAAAGTTGCGTACTCCAGCTTTAATAACTGTTGCAACCAATACCCCATAACTATTCTCCTTAGTGATTCTGAGCAAGTCTCAATTACTCATCCAATTACATCCTCTGAGCACTAATTGAGGATGACATATTGAACAGGTGAGAAAGTATCTACAGTTGACAGTTAATCGGTTAGATCACACACTACAGACTCAGTAAAAGGCTTTGGTTCCATAAGCAGCCATGTGGTTAGAATCACATGTCTCTACAAGAGACCAAAATTCTAATTCAGTGAAGAAAGCGCTTTTGCATATTTCAATGTTAACATTTTAGTTACAGTAGCAAACACTCCACATGGAGCCACATGGAGCTTCATAAATGCAATCTTCAGCAGACAATAAATCTCAAGCCTTTCTGGCTCTGTTTCACACTGTACACGTACCAACAGTCTGCAAACATAGAGAACAATAATAGACATTCATACATGATAAAAATGATGGGGAAAGTTAGTACTCAATCAGTACTCTATATTACTAAAGATTTGATTAAAATGCACGATATATCAGTAGAAGACAACCTCCAGGTGAAATAAAAACCTGAAAAATAGTTAACTGTGCACTAAGCGACTTACACTCTGGATAAAAGCGTCAGCTAAATGCCTAACATGTAATGTAAATGTAAATTAGAACAGCTGTTGTATTGTAAGAACAGCATATCCTCCCAAAATACACGAAACTTAAGGAACTTAAAAGTCAGGTTCAGCCAGACTGACTCAAACCATCTTCATCACCACTACTGCACCTCTATTTTGCCAAAAAAAAAAAAGAGGCCCCATTAACACAATTCAGCTAAAGGATTATGGGTGATAAGGTGCTTGATGCACTGAGGACCAGTGGGCACCATTGCAGCGGCTGGTATCTGCTGTTTTGCATTACGGAAAATTTGGAGGAGCAGCAGCGTTTAGTTATCGAAGCTGAAGGTGCCGATTCACTGATGGGCTTTTACGGCAGACTTTATCTCATCACTCTGTCACACTCAAGCCATGCAAATATTCAGCCATTCAATGTCCAGATCATTCGCCTCAAATGGGACCTCGAGTCATACAAAGGCTAATCATTAAAAACAGGCTAATCATTACAATCAAAGAAGTCTCCTCCTCCGTCCTCAGCCCCGCCCACTCAAGTTCCACGATTTCGGCCATCTGGCTACCTAACGTAGCAAGCTGGATAGCTAGAGGTAACATCACTTACAGGAACAGAAAACACGCCAACTCTGCGTTGCTTTTGATCTCTAAATTAATGTTGTGATTCAGCTGTCGCCATCGAGGGAAAGCAAATCCTAGGTTGGCGATGCTTCTTGAGCGCGTCCTGTCGGCTTGTTGATTGGCTTCACTGTACTTTCGCTTCTTCACCTCCGCCATTGCAGTTACTAGTTAATGCTCGCTGCAACCTGATCCCACCCCACAGGCTCTGTAGCCACACCCACTCGTCCCCACAGAGAAAAGAGCGGTACGCCCAGAAACATCCCAAACACATCTTAGGATAATAAATACAGGCAGAGGAGCACGGATTTGGCAAATGTGCATAAAGACAGAGATTGCCACTGTCTCATAGACATGACTGAGCATGGTTATTTTATAATATTTTCAAGGTAAAAATCATGCATAATGCAATTTTAAAGCCTTGGCTGAGGTCACAGTTACTCCTTTAGAGAAGAACAAAAAGAGAGTTCCATGTAGGAAAGAAAGGACATTTTAATAGTACACAGTGCAAGAAATAGACTTATTGAAAAGGAAATTTAAAATCCTAATTTGTCAAAGAAATATGACAATTGAAAAAGAAAACAGAAAAATTAAGTGAAAAGACAGGTTTTTGGTACTGCACAAATTGACCAGTCAACAGTGCTGATGGTCTAACATTACAATGGGAAAACTACTTGATCCCAAATAGAAATGTCCGTACAATATTCTAACCCTAAAATACATATAAAAATAAAAACAAACAATTTTAAGGTTGTATCAAAATATTTTTTTCATATACTGATAAGTTACTATATAAAAACGGAATCATAATTAAGTGTGATTTAAAAAACCCGTTCCGGTCATCTTGACTACCAGGGCTTGAGACCCCTGGAATTATGGGGTTTCTATGGTTCTGTACACTGCAGCGGTGTTTTTGGGAGGCCTTGATGTGATGTCACATGACCTGCAGCCTCCCCCAGGGGGCGGGTTTTTCAGGAGGTCTTGCTGTGATGTCACAGGACCTGCAGCCTCCCCCAGGGGGCGGGTTTTTCGGGAGGTCTTGCTGTGATGTCACAGGACTTGCACCGTGCTCTCAGTGCAGTGTCGTACGGCCGAGGTGCCGCTCTCGTTGGCCGTGGCTCCCTGAGGCAGAAACATGGCGCTGAACTGCGCCTCGCTCTCCCGCACAATCTTGTCCACGACGGGGCTGTTCATGGATCGGAGGCAGTGGGCGCGCACCATGCCCGACTGGCCGGCCGACAGAACCCAGCTCTGGCTGCACAGGTTTGGGTTGAGACGTACCTAGGCCGAAACGGAGAGGGAAGAGGGGGGGGTTATGGCAACAATTCTGGAAAGGGATGTCACAGTTCATGAGACTGATTTCCTGCAATCCGATTGGCTCTGCCAAGTTACAGCCAGTGTTACGTTATGGGTCAATGCCTCTAACTGGAGCAGCTACACAAGGTCATGATTCTTTGGAAGAGGTACACAGTAAAATGTTCAGTTTTAAATCAACTCGTATCGAGTACATATGGTCCCAATTGGACCCATACGTACTCTGGTAGAGTTGAATTGACACTGGACATTTTACTGTGTAACTGAGAGCAATATATCCAGATGCAGGATGAGCTAATCTCACTTCAGAGTGCCAGCCTCGTCAGACTCGTAACTTCACAGCGCAGTACAGCGAGGCCCTCAGCTGGAGTAACACGGCGACAGATCAGAGCCTGGTAAAGACACGCCTGTCTTTGTTGTAACTGACACTTTCGCGAGGATGATGTCACAATGCCAGAGACAGGCAGAGTTACTCGAGGGCCTATGAGAGAAGAGGTTCACTCCAGTGATTAAAGAATACTAATCTCGCTGTCGATTCGAGCCGGGAGAAAAAAAATTCAGCAAAAGCACTTAACAAACTGATCGATTCTCGGTCATTAACAGACTGCTTAACCTTCATTCCCTCCCCTTGCCGTCTCTGGATCGTTGGTCTAATGCTGGCAATAAAGCATATCATTACACTGCAGCTTTAATTACGCTGGAGTACTCAGCACAGGCCTTATCGGAGTTTGCCTGATGTTAGTTTGATGTTGTTCCACAGGGAACACAGTGTGTATGTGCGTAATCGGGTGAGCATTTATTTACCGGGACGGGTCTTGATCAACTGTTGGGTGCTTTTCGAAAATGTGACGGTCCTCACAATGTTGGAGTTTCACGAAAAATGTATAAACCCTTTGAAGGTGTGCTGCTATTTCAGAGGTGTCTTCGAATGAGGCGATCACCACCGGTCAATTTCAGCGTACTTAGCTGAAGTGTAAACCTCAGGTTTAAACCTCTAGGCCACAGAATTCCATTACAACTGGAACAGCCACACAAATGGGTCAAATAATAATGAGCTGTTCCAGTTGCAATGCAGTTCTGTGGTCGAAGGGTTTAAACTCCAGATAAGCACACTGCAATTGACCCCACCAGTTTCTCACAACATTAATTAACACCTTGATCTGCACACTATTATTCTCCCTCTATCTATCCTATGCAGGGTGACAATGGAATTGAATCCATTTTGAGATGATAACCAATTGTCCTGTGATGTCATGGTGAGGTCCTACTGGGATCACTGCTTATTACATTATGTTACATTTTACATATTGTACATTCATATACAGGGGAATATTTACTGGAACAATTCAGGTTCCTTAACCTCAATCCCATGTAAAAAGTGTTTTATTGTGTTATTGTGAAGCACAGGGGGAAAACGCTACAAAAATATTATTATTATTATTATTATTATTATTGTCACAGCTCATGTGGGATATCATGTTTTTCCAGCACACTGCTGATCTATTGTAATCTATTTGGGATGAATGTTCTCAGGATACCCTGCCTGTCATCGCTGAGGCCGTCACAGCGCAGACGAGCGGCTCCATCTCTCCCCATCGGCTCCACCTGAGCTCCTCGTCCCGTCCCCTGCGTTTCCCCCCGTTATTACTGCTGGGCCTCAAAGTGGCATTTTCCTCATTTTACAGGCCATTACTTTCTGTCTGTCTTTATCACCAGCCACCCCCTCACCCACCAACTCCCATTACTGCAAGAGAAAAACACCGACCGGATAACCCAGGGAGCCCTGCGCTGCCGTTATCCTCCTCCCCCCCTCTCTCCTGAGAAATTAGAAACCAGATTCCAAGAGGATATCGCCACCCATTCCTATTTTGAAAAGACAGAGAACATCGCGGTGAACTCGTGACAGAACGATGAGAAAAGTAATTCCACAAAATGGCTTCCGCTCCCGAAGCTGGCTTCAGAGGCACTGTCTGGAACATTCCACACACAAACAAAAGGAAAAATGGACACTTCCGAGTTCCTTGGATGATATAGACCCGGGATTCCTATGACCTCTGCTAAGGAATTGGGAAGAGCCCTGCATTGCATACTAGGTGTGCTAAAGCATTCGGATGACCTGTACTAAGATTTCTGCGGAATGTAGATGAGCCGCGATGAGAAACAAATGAGAAATGAGTAAGCCATACTGAGAAATACAGCTAGACTGGGCTATGCTGCGAGTCATTAATGAGACCTGTGGATGGGCTGTGATGGAGATGAACAGGGGTTGCCGGGTGAGATGGCAGGAGAGACTCACCTTGTGCAGGGAGCCCAGGGGCACCTTGTGCATGGGCAATACGCCCTTCACTTCAGTGGCCAGCATTCGTTTGACTGGAGCTCTCTGCGATGCGTTCTTAAATGTTCTCTGTGGGAGGAGAGCGAACGCGGTCAGAATGCACCTTAGATTAACGAGCCATCTGGCTCCTGGGGCCAGGAGCTCCACATCTCTAACCCCCCCTCCTTCTTTACCGTCGGCTCAGCCTCCCGCAAAAAAAAAAAAAGCGGCGGCGGTTTTCTGAATCTGGCCCTTCCGCTCTTCCTCCCAGTCCTCCTCCTCCTCCTCCTCCTCCAAAGCCACAGCTGATACACTCTGCCCCAGGGCTCGAGAGGAGAAGTGGAGGGGCCAAGTCATTAAATCCGCCGGACAGCAGGTGAGACGGTTCATGACCAATACGGGTGCTGGGGAAGGGGGTTCAATAAGCCAGGTGAGAAATCCCACTGCACTCTTGCCAAAGCTGTGTGACACACGTGTATCAGCTGTGGGGGGGGGGGGGGGGGTTGTGGCCGGGGGTGTTGTGCGGACTCAGCGGAGTGGAAGGGCGGTGGGACAGATGGCTGACCCCGGGGCGGGAGGGAGATTCATTTTTTAATTAATGAAGGGTGCAGCACTCACAACCCCCGAGACGTGACGTCGCTAATGCTGCAGTGTCTCCGTGGCAACCCCCCCCCCCCCACCCCCACCCCCACCCCACCCCACACACACTTCACCGGCCTCTTCAAATGCGGTCGCTTCAGACGCACGCTGTCAGCCCATCCAGGTGTGTCCGTAAATAACTAACCAAATAAATTCAGCTTCTCTCTCTCTCTATCTCTCTCTATCTCTCTCTATCTCTCTCTCTCTCTCTCCCTCCCTCTCTCTCCCTCTCTCTTCAGCATCAACTAATGGTGCATGACATCAGCTTCTGGAGAGCTGCAGTCATCCTGACACACATTCAGGTGCACACACACACACACACACACACACACGCACACGCACACGCACACGCACACACACACATCCCACACACTCATATTTACTCTTGCATACAGAGATAGTCGCATGCAGACTAAGACGTATGACACATATACACACGCTCAGAAACAGAACCATACTACTCTCACATTTACACATTTACACACACACACACACACACACACACACACACACACACACTGCAGTGTGAGAACAACTCAGTACATACATAAACCCGTGGAAACATTCAAAATAAACTAAAAACTTCTCAGTCTCCTGTGAGCTTTCCCTCACCATGTCCATGTCGTGGAACTGGAGGTAGTACTTCTTCACGGCTTCACTGTAGGTCTGCGGTCCCTGACCGTAACACTCTTCGCTCTTTGAACCAGGAAACTGCACCATCTCGGCTCTGAACACGGGCTATTGAGGGTGAAGAGAGGGCAACAGAGTTAAGAGAGGGACACCGTGTGGCGTGGCCTGTGGGGGGGCCGTGGGGCGCGGCCCGTGAGGGGGCTCACTCTCAACCGACATGCAAACACAATTAAAACCCACCACCAGCCAAATGCTGGTAAAATTTTCATTGTGACTAGTAAGATTTTGTACTCTAGCAGCCTATTTGGCAGGTAACCAACCAGTTATATTGTAAACGGTCAAACACAACCGGCCAAACACAACTCTTCACCCGTTTGGAAACAAACTGGGAACGCAGACTAAAACTAAGATGGGTGTGAAATGACCGGCAGCGCTGAGGGCGAGGGCGACGTTGAGCACGTACGAATCGGCGTTCGGCGGTGTGCTTGAGGGTGTTGGGATTGTAGTTCAGGTCGGGCAGCAGAATCATGATCAGCTCCCCCATGCTGTCGGCCGTCACGCAGGTGTTCAGCCAATCCGAGAAGGAGGTGCTCTGTAACGGCAGCGCCCCCTTTTACACAGCCCGTCTTTTACATCCTTTACGCTACATTACATCCATTTTGCAACTTACAGAACAAAGTACATAATTGAATTCAAAAGGCTTAATGAGAACAGCAGTACTATATAAAAGGATAATCTAGACTCTGCAGCCATTAATGGTGAAACAGGAAGCCCTACCGCTGACCTGAATTAACTGTACAGTTGGCGTAGTCCAACTATCCTGATGAACATATTCAACTAATGTTAAGTTTCTCATTTACACAGCGTTAAATGTACTGAGAATGGCCCTTTGTGATTAAATTTGTGTGGCTGAAAGTAAGGGGAAAAAGCTGGTTTTGCAATGGCAGCATTTCTCCCCCCGAAAAAAAAACACACACATTCAGACCATTACAGTGCATATGTGCCAAATGCCTCTCTGACAGAACGAGGACCCTGCTCAGGGCCTTTAAAAGTGCTTCAGAGCCACCCTTTCAGCGCTAGAGTAAGCAGTTTTCTGTACAATACAACATCAAATTGGAGATCTTAACTGGGTCGTTTTCCTCCATTTGGGTAATCCTGGGCTGCAGCGATAAGGGCCCTCCCTCCCTGTGAAGTGCTGCACCTTGCCTGGTCGCCATGTCTCCGTTTAATGTCATTGCTTACGTTTGATAAATGATCCTAATTCTGTGAATTATTCCATTTAATTTCCACTTTTGGACAGAGGGTGTCTGTAACCTCTATGTTTGAGGCAAACCTACCCATATAGTTCCTTTCCTCGGGGCCATATAGTACGGCTTATAGCCCAAGTATCCTGCATCGATGTAATGGATTCCGTGCTGGCCATATCTGCAAGTGAGACAAAGACCTTTAGTCTCCATTTCCAAAGCCCATTTAAGCAAAAAGAGAAGTCCTTCATCACAGATTTGGAGCCCAGTGAACATGCATTAGCAGCAGAGAGATTGGGCTGTAACTCACGTGGCGTAGCAACACTGCTGGCTCACCAAAACCCCTGACCAGACCAGCGGCCAGCAGATCTCTGTGGTTAAGTAGCGCTTGTAAATGCTGACCGGCTCGTACGTCTTCCTCAAGTCCCAGAACTTCAACTTCCTGTCATCGCCGGCTGTCGCCAAGAAATCACTGAGAAAAGGACAGTTCAGTTAAGCCGGCCTTAATTTCGAGGACCTTCGTTTGAGGTCATTAGCTGTACAGTCGAGATGAATGCGGGGTGTCCCTGCCTCATAGATCTGTCTCTCAGGCCATAAATGTCTCGTATATAAAATTGATTGAAATTATAATACGTCACAGGCTATCAATATTACATTTCACAGCGTTTTTCTCGTCAAAGACAGTTCTGGCCACGGGCCTTTAAGACAAATCCGCAGAAAAGCATGTGAAATGCAGTCAGCTTGTCCTGCCACAAATACTTTAAGGATGATCAGCACGCAATCTAAGGCTTTTTAATGATATTTTGCCGCTCTGCTGCACAGGTGATGCACGGCACGGCACGGCACTGACCTGCTCGTATTTTAGCTTTTACAGCTGACGCACGAGCCAAAGGTTTCATTAACTACACCAGATGTGGCCACAATTAGACATCAAATAAAAAGGTTATTGTGTGGAATTAGCTGCCAAGAAAAAGATTTCTTTGTGTGGTCTTTCCCCAACAATGATACCAGTCTACACATATGAAAGCCTGAACACTGTGCACATAGTATTATGTACTGGGACTGATTATAGAGTCTACTGGGAACATTGGCTAAGAATGGCTTGTATCAATTGAACGAATGACATCTTAACACAAGGTGGGTATGCCTCTATATAGAATCATTTTCCACTGTTCTGCCTGTTTTTCCTTCCATAACACAAATAAAAATGGAAATGCATTGATATAGATTTTTTAAAGAAGTTTTGATAAACCATATTTTTCAAACCCACCTTGAAATAACTTTTTAATAATACTCTTTATAACCTTTTTGATAAAAAATGTGATTGTTGTTCATGCAAAAATGTTGATTTTCTCAAAGTTGGTAAAACATTCTGCAAGTATGAGCTAATTCATTAAAAAACTGTTTTCAAACCAAAATTTGCATTGAAAATTTAAATTTTCTTATGCAACTTTCTTACAATCGTTAATACAATTGATTCTCAAATGTAATGTTCTCAAACATTAGATTTTGTTCATTAATTTTACATTTTTGAAATCACTTTTAATGTAAACCATCTAAATAAACAGGTAGTAAATGTTAATTAATAAATAAACAATTTAATAAAATTTTTTTTAATGAATGTATTCAGGGGCAGAGCTTGTGTGAGATTCTGCAGGGGCTAAAGTAATTTGGTCTCATCACGTGAGCTCAGTGTGATCAGTGTGTCAGTGTGGGCGTGGCAAGTGAGCATCTATCCGACTTGCGGTAAAATGTTTACACGACATTGTACACAGCAAAAAACACTTCATTTCACTTCACTCACATCTTCTGCTAGCTGATCAGCCATCTGTTAATCCCCCCTAGAAACTCCCCAACCCCCCACCCTTGCTCTCACACATGTTTTTTTTCTATCCTGGTAATTGAATGTGCGCATTAAAATTCGAAGCGCGCCGTGTTCGGGGAGAAACTCGGCCTGAAGCAATGCGGGGTGAGGGGGGGGGGGGGGTTCGACACGCGCGACTTCACTGCCCCGCCATTCCCGGGACAGCGTGCCATTTTCAAAATGAGCCTTTCCGCGGCGGACGGGAGCCGCAGCGCCCCGTGTCCCCCTCTCTCTCTCCAGTAAGGTGAACGGGGCTTCACGGTCCACGGCCGTATTGGATTGCACAGATAAGAAAGGCGCCGTGCGTGGAATAGCAATGCGCTCGGCTCTCCCGGCCCCGCCCAGCGCTTCGCAGTCACACGTGGGAGTCGCGTCTTAACCCAAAAGCTGCTTCTTCTCATTTTTCGGGTGCACAGACGAAACGGGGTTCAGGGGAAAAAGGTGGTGGGATCTTTGTAGGAAAGCCTCTGCCCTTATACCCATGATTCTTTGTCACTCTGAATGGCTAAAATCTATGCACTTTTGTTTCCTACAGAAAATAATTTGTTCATTCCGTTTCCTGCCAAAAGCTCATTATCTCATTTAAGGGGTGAAAAAGCGTAACATGTACAAGTGGACATTCCAAATTTGGACATAAAGGGAGAGGAAAAGCACTAAAAATGGGCTTAAATAAGAACTTAACACCTGATTACATTTGGGCAAAGGGTAAAGGTGCGCAGCGACAGGCCTGAATTCTTCTTCATCTGGGAAGTGCCCGTGCTTGTCTGTTAAGGGTCATACTGCACAGCGCTTTTGTCATTTGTCCAATTTTATTCAAACTGAGTCCGGCATTATGTGAATTGCTTTTATGTAAGTTCTCCGCCATAAAAATTCTGATTCTTAACCCCGATTTCCCACAATTCTGTGCAAAGGACGGTGCCTCAGTGGAGCTAACTTCCAGAGGAAAAAATCATATGAATGCAGTGAGGTCACCATAATTCTTTTTTTTTTTAACATTAACACCCCGCTTGTAATGCCCGGGCGAGCTGGAGGAATGGCGGGGGGGGTGGTTGTACCTGGACGCTCTGCACCAGGCGAGGCTTTGGACGACGTTGTCGTGGGCCATGAAGGAGTGGTAAGGGTAGAGCGTCACAGAGCCGTCCGATGCCCGTACACGCTGGAGCAGGGACTTGGTGCTCAGGTTCCACAGGGCCACTGAGCCTAGACACGGAAGAGCAGAAGAGAAGAGTTCACAAACCTTAAAAGTTGAAGCTGAAGACTTAAAAGGTCACATTCCTCCCCGCCTACAGTCACATTCCTCAGACACTGGAACTGTGTCCGATCGCCATGCCGACTGTACGTTCCCGCACCGTTAAAGTGCAGCGCCAGTGTTGGACCACGGGACGCTGATACAAGGACCCACTCAACCGAAATCTGAACAGCGCCTTTCCCTGTTCTATTGGCGGCATGCTTTGAGAGGACCGCGTTCCGTACGTACCGTCGAAGAAGCCGGCTGCCACGATGTTATGGGGCTTGACGGACAGCCAGTCCAGGCAGAAACACTGACCGGTATGGGTTGCGTCCCCAGCCTGGATGGCCCCCACTTTCAGGACTGCCACACTCTTTACCTGGGCGCAGAGCAGAGAGCGTTCCAGCCCGGCTTTACACTTATATTCATCATGTCATCTTTATAATGATAATAATGATAATGCCTGGCATGTATATAGCGCCTTTCTTATACTTAAAGCGCTTTACAACGATGAGGGGGAAACTCGCCCTCAACCACTAATGTGTAGCACCCACCTGAGTGATGCAACGGCAGCCATTTTGCGCCAGAATTATCACCACACATCAGCTGACATTCATACTTATAGAAGAGCAGGAGTAAGAATTTCAATGTGCTTGTACTTGTTGTTACACATAGCAAATAAAACTTGAAATTTGAACTTGAAATGGCTTTATATTGCTATTGCACATAAGGAAGACATTCCCAAGACATTTCTCACCCATGTGATCACTGGACTCTCCTTAATCTGGTGCAGATATAATCCGCTCACCATTCATTTCAGTCACTGTGCTGAGCGGTGACATCTCCCATCAACGTTCTCATTTAAAATAATATCAGATTAAAGACCAAAATGGTCAGATGCTCTTGCTGACTGTACCAAGCAGCTTTCCTATCTAAAGTATCGATATAGTGAGAATATTTACCACAGGAAGGTTTTAGTTAAATGCAAATTAGGCCTTCTATACATGGATTGTCTGACAAACAAAACTGTGCATAGAAATTAGAAGGGTCTTAAATACATATAAATACATAACACGACAGAAGTAATCAACCTTTAGAATTATTTTGTGTGTGAAATGGTGGCTGGATGTATTTTCGAGTGCAATTGTTGACCTACCTGGCATATCACTGGAGCCTGGCTGACCGCCCCTATTGGAAAACACATAAATAGTGTTTATATTTTATATAGTGTCAATTTTATAAACTTGTGCTTGACCATACATTTATCACTTTTATTGCATAAAGTAATGAGTTAAATTAATTTGTGCCACGTGCACGCTCACGTGCAAACACGCACATCCGTGCCAATGCTGGCCCTTGCGCAAGCGCGCGCGCACACACACACACACACACACACACACACACACAAAAAATGGAAGGGCATACCCAAAAAAAAAAAGAAAGGAGTGAATTGGATACAGACAGGAGGTGCAGACTCGCTCACGAAAGCCAGTTTGTCGTTTTTCTGACAGTGTGGACTGAAGAGCCTTCCAGTACTTCTGGAAGCGCCCACACTGTGTTATGGATGAGGTGTGAGCGGGGATCGTTTCATCACCGTGGAGACAGCGTACAATTCATCCCCCGGAATGTTCTTTAATGTGAGCGGCAGACTTCAGCGGGGCCCGCTGCCAGGTCTGCCGCCTTATCGGACAGCCGCCGGAAAGCTCGTCCCGCGGAACCGCGAAAACACATCGATCCAAGCTGAAAATTTCGTTTTCAACGGGACGCGTCGAGCCAGAACGCCAATCAGTCATTTGGTTCTTCCCTCTCCCTTATGATGTCACAGGAACATTCTAGAATGTTTATAAAGGCTAAGCTTCAAGAAAAAAATACATCCGAGTACGTACTCTGATAAACACAACACTGCCCATTGTTGTGCACTGGGTGGCGGAGAACACATTGGACTGTACACCTGGGTGACTGCAAGATCAAATTCCAGGTGGTACACTGGTACATTCCTTAAGTGAATACTTTACCTCCTGAATGACTGAACTAGCAAGGTAGACTTTTCTGGACCACATTGCCCGCTTAAGACAATTACGTTACGTAGCAAAATTAATAATGCTCAGCTTATTTATTCATTAATTAAATTTTTTTTTTTAACTTATCCAGAAGAGAGCCCCATTGAAGTCATCATCTCATTTTCAAGGGGGACTTGGCCAAAAAAGGCCAGTGAACGAGCAGCACCAGCCAGAAGCATCAGCAAGCTACCGTACTTATGAATGCGTGACCTCTTCGTGTACATGAGTAAAACCAGACTGCATTGCCTCATAACCCATGAGGTAATCTCAGATGTCCACTTGCCACGTGCATTCATTACTGATGAGAAGACGCCTGTAAGTGTGTAATGGTGGACACTGGGGTAAACATCGCTGTGGGGAGCGTTACCCGCCAGAGGTGGATAGTGACGGCGCAGGAAGCTGCAGACCGCGGCGTCTCTCCTCCCTCCCGCACGCGCGGCCTTTACCCCCCCCTTCCCCCTCCCTCCCTCCCTCACTGTGCATCCACTCGTCGGCGCAAACAGCGCCAAAATATAAGCCCTTCTGATAGGCTGACTAAGGCTCACCTGATTGACAGCCCGAGGGTAAAGGCGTGTCAGGTACTGGGCTGAAATTCATGGCTTCAAACACTAACAACTGCGTAGCGATGCATCTTTTTTGTCATTTCAATTATAGATCCTTGTCTGATGGAAACAAGCTAGTAAATTATCTCCACGGAGCAAGGAGTGCTTCTCGCTCCCCAAACCCCCCAACCCCCCAACCCCCCAACCCCCCTAGCCCCGACTCTCTTTCTCTTTTACAGGCACACTCACACACACACACAAAAGCTATTTATAATTATCTGAGCCAAACGTACAGATATTAGCGGCCTACTCTGCTTAACTGCTTAACTGAGCGCATTTTATAGTGCGACAAAAGAACGAAAATCACTCATTTGAAACAAAGAAAGCCGGGCTTTGTTTCAGAACACCTCTAGCTAATTTGCTGGAATTGTCCGCACAATTTCTCTCCCAGGTCTAATGAGTTGGGAGGGTGTTGGAGACAGCCCGTCACAAACAGACGATGCGCCAGAGCGCAGTTATAGTGAAGCCCTTGTGGCGACAGTGGGGAAACATGCTTTGTGGTGATAGGAACTGTGAGGCAGCCTACATGCCAACCCTTTTTCTTGGGGGGTTGGGGTGGAAATCTGGCTCCATCTCCATGGCTGGCCAGACTCACAGGTCCCTAAATGCCCAACACCTCCCCTCTCACCTCATCCCCACCTTCAGTCCTTACCTCCCTCCAGGGAGCGTTTGAAAAGGCAGCAGTGACTGGGGACTGAACCGTGACCGCCTTGTGACCGCCTCAACCCCCCCCCCCCCCTCGGCCATGAGGTCACCTCCCCTCGGGCCACGGTTCAAGGTGAAGGAAAGTAGGCGGCTATGAAGGGGTTGGCCAAGTCTTTCCAGTCTATATGCCAAACCCCTCAGAAAGACCTACCGTTCCACATGGCCGTTAGCCGAGCGCTACGCTAAGCTAAGCTAAGCTATCGCTCGAGTTTCTAGTGCAGCTCTGCTTACAGAGATCCACTGCCTCTGTGACCAAAGAAATACAACAGAGAAACCAGGGGTACCAGCGGTAAGGAGCCCTGTTCTGGAGGGCTGGATCTGTTCCTGGACTTCATATGCTTATACTAAACTAGGCTTACTGCATATTCTAATATTCCGATACCCATGCATGTGAGCATCACCACATATGTGGTCCACCTGTGATGGCATGTGCGTGTATTCATGTGTGTGCATGAAAGACAAAGTGTGCATATACAGTGCGTGTGTGTATCTTGTACTAGTGAACTGCCCTTGGTGCATCCAGCTAATGAGCTTAGGTTGATTGGAGTAAAGAAAAATAACACCTGAATACAGCCCTCGAGAAACAGGGTTCATCACCCGTTTCAGACTCTTAAATCCTGAGTTTCAGCCTAATGCACGGCACTGGGAACAAACGTTTTCTTCTTGAAACTGAGCGGGGCAGTCATCCAGTGAGCTGCTCGAACAGCCTCAGTAAACAAAGATCATCAATGGGCAATGAATAAAGGGCGGGTTGGGCAGGCCGGCGTAGATAAGGCCGTTGGTCAAAATAAAGTCGTTAAGTTATAGGTTTTTAAAAGTAACAGAAAGCCACGGTCTGATGTAGCGTCACAAAATAACGTTCCCTCGGTTGAAAAGTTTGATCGGCACCGAATGCCGTTCACCTTGATACCCTGACACACGAATGAAGATGAAATGCAGCTAAAACGGCGGCCAGGTCTCTGAAGCCCCGCTTCAGATGGAGCCACTGTGTTCGGGGGCCGGGAAATGAACCTTCGAGGGCCGGCTGAGAAGAGAAGTGTAATTAGCCGGACATTAAACCGCAAATTCGGGTTAATAAACAGAGAGCGGCCTAGAGAGGAAAGCGCCTGGCAATCGGAAAATAAAGATCCGTCCCATTAATTAACCTCCGCCGAGCTTCCCTTATCTCCCACAGCAAGCCCCCACCGCCCCAATACCGGCTATCTGGGTACCCGACAGTGACTTACGGGCTGTCAGGGGCACCCAATGCATTGAGGAACGGGGGAGGGGTAAAGCCAATTTAATGTCACCCTCCAACAATGCCGGCTCTCCCGGACTGAGGTGGGAATAATGGGAATTGAGCGGCTCCTCGAGGAGGCGCGGCGCTGGCTTTTGTGTGCTTTGATGGTCAGTCGTTTGAGTAATGAAGCCAAACGGGACGGGGCTCTGACGGAGGGCATCTACTCCTCTGGAACGATAATGAATGGGAAAGGTAGGCCTTTGATTAACCTGGCCTATTGTCACACACTCTCACTCTCTCTCTCCAAAAGAGATCACCCGGGCGGCTGTGGCTCAGGAGGTAGAGTGGGGCGTCTGCTGATCGCAGGGTTGGCGGTTCGATCCCCGGCTCCTCCTGTCCACATGTCGAAGTGTCCTTGGGCAAGACACTGAACCCCAAATTGCTCCCAATGAGCAGGCTAGCACCTTGCATGGCAGCTGCCGCCATTGGTGTGTGAATGTGTGTGTGAACGGGTGAGTGAGAGGCCATTGTAAAGCGCTTTGGATAAAGGCGCTATATAAGTGCAGTCCATTTACCATTTACCCGGGATCTGGCGTTAATAATGGATAAATGTCGACACAAAACAACAAAACTAAATATATTTTCCCTGATTCAGTCTGCTCAGCATCCGATATACGTATGTATGTGTATCCATACCAAATTCAAGACAGCTGCCCGTGGTTCTGTACAAATTTAATTATTATTAGTTTGTTAAAAGGCTACGGAATGAATAGGCTAATGAGAAAATTTCCACTGATTGTGGATTTCCTGTAATAAGAAGTAATCTGATGAAATGGAGACCCTAAGGTTTCTCACTGACACATAATGTCAGGTCCATCATTCTTTCTCTGCTAAGCATTGGTGACGCAGGCTGGCTGAAATACAGCGTCCATATCAAGACTTGTGATAGCCACATTTCCACTGCATATTCTAATATTCCAATACCCATGCATGTGAGCATCACCACATATGTGGTCCACCTGTGATGGCATGTGTGTGTATTTATGTGTGTGCATGAAAGACAAAGTGTGCATATACTGTGCGTGTATTTATGTGTGTGCATGAAAGACAAAGTGTGCATATACTGTGCGTGTATTTATGTGTGTGCATGAAAGACAAAGTGTGCATATACTGTGCGTGTTTACCTTTGTGATGTGTGCGGTGTGTGTGTGTTTGTATGCATGTGTGTGTGTGTGTGCGTATACCTGAGTATGTGCTGTATGTGTAAGCGTGTATGAGGAGGGTTAGTGTGTGTATGTGCTGTATGTGTAAGCGTGTATGAGGAGGGTTAGTGTGTGTACATGCTGTATGTGTGTGTGTATGTGTAAGCGTGTATGAGGAGGGTTAGTGTGTGTATGTGCTGTATGTGTAAGCGTGTATGAGGAGGGTTAGTGTGTGTATGTGCTGTATGTGTAAGCGTGTATGAGGAGGGTTAGTGTGTGTATGTGCTGTATGTGTAAGCGTGTATGAGGAGGGTTAGTGTGTGTACGTGCTGTATGTGTAAGCGTGTATGAGGAGGGTTAATGTGTGTACGTGCTGTATGTGTGTGTGTATGTGTAAGCGTGTATGAGGAGGGTTAGTGTGTGTATGTGCTGTATGTATACGCGTGTATGAGGAGGGTTAGTGTGTGTATGTGCTGTATGTATACACGTGTATGAGGAGGGTTAGTGTGTGTATGTGCTGTATGTGTAAGCGTGTATGAGGGTTAGTGTGTGTATGTGCTGTATGTGTAAGCGTGTATGAGGAGGGTTAGCGTGTGTACGTATGTGTGTATGTGTAAGCGTGTATGAGGAGGGTTAGTGTGTGTACGTGCTGTATGTGTAAGTGTCAATGAGGAGGGTTAGTGTGTGTACGTGCTGTATGTGTAAGTGTGTATGAGGAGGGTTAGTGTGTGTACGTGCTGTATGTGTAAGTGTGTATGAGAAGGGTTAGCGTGTGTACGTGCTGTATGTGTGTGTGTATGTGTGTATGTGTAAGCCTGTATGAGGAGGGTTAGCGTGACAGAAGAGAGGGGACCGTCCCTCTGATGAATGCCGGCCCCGGGAGGACAGCGTTGCACACCACACAGTAGGAATAATGTGTTTGGTATCCCAGGATGCAGCAGGCCCAGCGCACAGTCCATACATCACTGGGACACTGCAGGAAAGAAACAGGACAGGGACTTCCAGCAATGAGACAACCTGCTGGTGAACTGCCCATAATCTAATCCAGCAGGAGGGGGAAGGGCCACACAGGCACTAGCTATGACAGGGCAAGAGAAACGTGCCAAAGCTCCAATCACTGCAGTTCTCTGAGGCGAAGCAGGTTGCAAAATGTGTTGGTGTACCTACTCCTATTTAACATAGAACTAGCAGCTGGAACCTGTATGATGACACTTGAGCTCAACCTGTATAGTCAAATACTCAAAGTACACTTAAACACTACGTTAATGAAACCAGGACTATGAATTCAATTTAAAGTCACAGCATGGTTGCTGTCTATTTAAATTTACTTTCAGCACAGTGTAGAGAGACAGGAAGAATGGGAAGTGAGAGAGAGGGAGAGACACGAGACGAAGGTTGCACGGTCAAATACAAACCGCCGATGTCGCGGCTTGCAACGATGTGGATAGTGTTCCACGCCACCGAGACACCCAGGGTTGCTGTCAATTTAGAATGTCAGTGTTCATAACCCAACCCCCACCTCCACCTCCCCCTCCCATCCACCACCCAGTGCCACCCATCTCCCAGGGGTTTATGGGTATATGTTTGTGAGGGGATTCCTGAAGGGTTCACCTGCATAAACATATTCATTAGTCAAACTGTAATGAAGTTGACCTCCGAAGCGGGGCAGGGCTCTACGCTAACATTCTTTGTCCAAGAAGCCCATGAGCAATTTAGGAGCACACTAAAGCCTCCTATTTAGTAGATGCGCTCCTAAATTATTTTTCCAGTTAGGGCACATCAATTTTTAGGAGCAAATGCTCCTAAAATGGGAGCGCTGTAGAGCCCCTGCATTAGCACTTACCAACACTACTCTCTGCATTCCAGTCACACGGGTCTGCGGCTTATCGATGGCGGGTTAATCCGGACCGTAATAACTGAGCCAAGGGGGACGGGTCGGCAGCCGGGCCGCGGAGTCACGCAGCGCGGTTGTGATTTACAGCTCATCAGGAGTGCGGGGGCTCACGTCGTTCTGATGCTCCCAGAGCGCAGAGAACGACAGGCGCCGTTGGTGACGCGCCGCCTTAAAAGCATCCTCCAATTTCGATTATTTTTTCCATTTCGCTTTCAGTTCTGAAATCACACTACAGAACTTCGATTCGTAACGATTATTTATGAAGCTGTCGGTCACAGACAAACTGAAAACCGTGGGCCGAACTGAATGTGGACCTAGGCTAACAGATGAATGCAAATAATTTAAAAGAGTCGGGAAATACTGATGGTAATGTTACAGTACAATTTTTATAAAGATGCTACCATCAGCACTGCTCTGTAAAATACCATTTTGGTTTAAAAAAAAAAAGAAAAACTAATACTGCGTATTCTGTTCCTCCAGAAACAGTAGGTGTATTAATGGGAATTTTGCGGTGGGTACAATTTGAGGATATTTGGCGCCCCCTACTGACATGGTTATAAAATTGTTGCCATCAATTGCAGATACATACAGAATGATGAAAAGGGTCCATAAATGCATCAGCTACCAGAGTTTCTGTTCAGTCTCTTTGTTGTCCGATGTTCATGGTAAAAAGGAAGGCAGAATGTGGCGCGCTGGAACTCACGCTCGCACTGCTGGACTGGTTCAGGCCTTCTGTGCGAGTGCTGAGAGGTCAAGTAAAGACAATGGGCCTGCTCGAACAGGCTTGACTGCATGTTCTGTTCTGTTATCATATCGTCTAACCAGTGCGTTTATAATCTCACTCGTTTTCCGCCGTCTTATTTATGTTTGGGAGCCAATCTAACAGCAGGCACCTGGACATCGGGAGGGGTAGAGAGGAGCTTCCTGATGAGGTGCCCAGGGAGTGGGGTGATTGTCAACGTAGAAGGCAATATTTGGTGGTTATGTTCTATGGGTGTGGCCTCGCGTATTTTGTTTCAGCCAACTGTTGGCCATAAACTGCCCTTGAGGTCCTCTCCCTGTGTGCACATTAGAACAGCAGGTCCAATAAATGACTATTTATTTACCGGTCTCGTCTTTCGAGTTTCCTGGAGTCTGTTCCTGGGGTGTTGGACACCACATCAGGTAGTTTAAATGCGTTGTGAACACACAAGCGAAGGTAAGATCAACTCTCCGTGTTTGTTTAGATTTGTGACTGCTTGTGCACCTCCACGATATCAAGCAACCTCCAGCTGAGATGAAAATGTTTTTCCTTATTCCTTTCGATCAATGTTAGACCTTTCAGCACCTTTGTGGTCAACCAGAGCCTTTCATTAGAGCAAGAGGGAAAAAAGCAGAACCCATTCCAACACAGGTCGCTCTTTTTTTGTTCTTTCTACAGGGATCTGACAGGAAACACCGCACACACTCACAACAATACAAATTAGGACAGGGTGGCCGTGTCCGAATCAGCGCACTTGCCCACTATTTAGTATGCCAATTGAGTATACTTTATTTTAAAAAACTGCTAAGTACACGACAATTCTGAAAATTGCGTGTTCTTAATATCCCCGGATGATATACTGGATATTTCTGGGTATTCGCTGATAATAGTTAGGAGGATATTTTTTGCATACTGCATGTCACTAAACAATATGCAGTAAGCAGTACACAGTATGCTAGTACACAGTAAACAGGACGCAGCCAGTGTCTTGCCACAGACACGGTTAGCGATGCGCTACCTCCCCAGCCATACCTTTAGCCTTGCTCTTCCTAACGGCTGTCAAGGCGTCCCGGTGAGGCAGACTGTACACTGCGACCTTTCCGCTTGAAAAGGCGATAGCCAGGAGCCCCAGTCTGGCCATCTGGGGTACCTGTGGGGCAGAACCGTTAGAGCTCACGAAAGACATCCAGCAGCAAACACTGGGCCAATACTGTACTCCCACATCCAACCGAGGCAGTGGCGTAGCACAACGGTGAGAAAACGGGGCTTATAATACAGAGGTTGCAAGTTCGAATCCCAGGTGAGGCACTGCCGCTGTACCCCATTAAATAAGTAAGCTGTGTAGGTGGCTCTGAATAAGTGTTTGCTAAATGTAAGTGTTCGGGCTACCTTTCTGGAGGCTGTAGGCAGTTCCCAAGCACTGCTCGGGCACCATTTCATATCCCATATGCACCCGTCGTCAAGGGCGATGGCATATGCCAGCTGCGCTGGGGACGAGGGGCTGGAAAGTGGGTGTTAAACCGTGTTAAAGCAGTGAAATAAAAACACAGCAAAGATGAAAACATTTTTGAAAAAGAGAAGGAAAAAAAGCTAAAGGAAAAAGTAGCCAAACGGAAAAAAAAAAGTGAGCTCAATCTTGGACAAGAAGCGTCTGGCAAATGAAAGTAATGCAAAAATGCGGAACGCAGTAGTGTGTCGTTTGCAGCGCGTCGTTTGCAGCGCGTCATTTGCAGCGCGTCGCAGCAGGCGTTGTGTGGGCGGGCTCTCACCATGTGTCGTACTGCAGCTCGCCCAGGTCCCACACCTGTAGCAGGACGGGCTCCGAGTACGTGCCGGTCGTCTTGTGCCGGTCGTCCATGCCCTTGTTGCAGTAGATGGCGGCGAACT
The DNA here is from genome assembly GCA_022702515.1 of Ilyophis sp. 1 JC-2022. NCBI lineage: Eukaryota > Metazoa > Chordata > Actinopteri > Anguilliformes > Synaphobranchidae > Ilyophis > Ilyophis sp. 1 JC-2022. The sequence continues at coordinate 81,929,476 of CM040395.1, forward strand.
GGCTGTTGGTGCTGCCGTCCGGGCACGGACACCACTCCATGGACCAGACCGGGCCGCCCACGAAGAAGGCCATGTCCCAGCGCTCGGCGTGACAGGGTACGGAGTCGAACCTGGGGACAGACGCTCAAGTATGAGTCGTCTATGAATCCATGCATCCATCTAAAAATCTAAACTGTCTTGAATGTAAAAGGACAACAGGAAGTCGACTGTCCTACTGGCACAGAGTGAAAGCAGAAAACTACAGATGGGGATCAGAGTACGGAAGGGCCACAGCCAAGAATCGAACCCCTGGCCCCACGAGGAAATTCATATGTGGGTTTAAGAGTGAGCTATGATACACTGTACCACACGTCTCGCCCAAAAAAGTTTAATAGCGTCCTTTGCAATGAGCAGGACAGAAAATTGACGGAATAAATATACTAAAAAGCACAATACATATGAAAATGGGTACTGTATAAAGAAACATGATCAAACAAGAATGTGAGGTAAAAACACATTTCAGTTTCTATTCTAAGTAGCGTAATACGTCGGAGTAGCCCGGTTACATGTTAAAAAGAAAAGGCTTCTCTTTTGGTATATTACAGACGAGGTTCGCCGTAGCTGTTCAGAGATTTGCAGTCATGGCGGTCACTGTTAATGTGCCTACCTGTTAATTCTGCGCGGCGTGTCGTCTTCTGTGAGCCCCTCACGCGAGACTCGGAATGCTGGAGACTGCTTCTCCTTGGGTAAGTATGTCTCTGCCTCCCTTAAGACAACAACAAAACGGCATTTAGGTAGTATTTATGCACTAAGTGCGACATCCCTGTTGAATGAACGTGGAATTCCCTTTCATGAAATGAAACCCATCCATCCTGGTTTGATTGGGAAACGGAACTGAGGTAGGACGCAAAAGCCACGATCCACCTCGGATTTGAACTCACGACCTGCAGGTGCAAGACCTTGTGATCTGATCCCTACACCACGTTCGGATAAAAAATAACCACCGACTCACATTAGAGAAGACAAATACAAACATAGTAATCTTGGTGAACAGAAGTATTTCTGAAGACCAATTCATTTTTCAGAGGTGGGTGAAAATGCACATAGAATCCTAAAATGGCCGCCAATAGACGGTTTCATCTGATGCACAGGAGGATCGTACCGCACCTCGCAGACAGGAAGTGCCAGTCCTTGGCTGACGGGATCCACTCAGGAAAGACCCAGGAAGTACAGTACTCCTCACGGCTGCAGGACAGACAGACGGACAATCCGATTCATTAATAGCTTCAGTGTCCAATTAATGCAGCTTCCCAGGTGTTCAGTTACTCATAAGCAGTGTGAATGCTACAGGCGGATTGAACAGCTTCTATAGAGGACTGAGGCTTACAACTGTTTGGTGAGAGCGGCGCAGCACCAGATAGGGCCCATGATGCTGTTCATCAAGCCATTGGCGGCTTTGCCTTGATACTTGGGTTTATTCTGTGGAGAGAAAAACAAAAACAAAGAGAACGGTAATGAATATGATCCTGTCTCTACTTCCGCCACCTTGAGTTTGACCAACTTTCACAGGAAACGGGGAAAACTGGACCCACCGAGTGATGCAGAGATTTTGGCCGGGGCGCCGCATGGCAAAACCTCTTCACCTCCTTTTCAGAGCAGGAGATGGACTCGTCGTCCCTGGCATACTCTTCCTCGCTGTCGGCCTCGTAGTCTGGCACAAAGTCTTCATCCCCGCTGGTACTGGTATTGTCCTTAATGCGGGCTGTACGCTTCCTCTTCGCCTTCGTCTGGGCCCTTTTTTTGGGCTGAACAAAGCTGCAGGCTGAACCGGGCCTGACCTCCTTCCTCTCTAAACTCGGAGGCAGACCATCCAGATCTTCAACCAGGGAGTGGAGGTATTCCATTGCACTGAAAAGGACCATAGACACTTAACAATCAGCTTCAAGACCAGTCAACCATTTTGTCTTGGCATGATTGAGCTAATTCACATGAGATCGCGCCACTTACTTCAGATGCAAATGAAAAAAAAAAAGAAACATACCAGAGAAGAAATAACTTTGGGCCTTAAAATGTTACGAATGCTCTCTGTAATGTTTGTTAACATTAAATTTACACTGAAGGCACTATACTCCCAAGGGATGGAGACATTATGGAATACAATAAAGTGCTTACTGAAACTTCAGATAAGGCAAGCAATGCTATGTTTAGAAGGGATTTGACCCAGCAACCTCCCAGTGCAGAATGGCAAATCACTATGGCACACAAAGCTGCAGGTAAGAGGAGACAAAGTTGCTTACGCCTTGGCGGCTCTCCTCTTCGGCCTGCCACTAAGGGTCAGCTCCTGCTCCTCCGGGGCTTCACGCTCATTTTGAGGGGTCCGGATGGGGGTACTGGTCAGTGGGTTCTCAGTAGGAGACAAAGTCTCTCCCTTAGGCTTCCTTGTGTATTTCCTCTTCTGTGGTATTTGTGTCAACTCCTGTTCCTTTGCGGCCTCACGCTCATTTTGAGGGGTCCGGATGGGGGTACTGGTCAGTGGGTTCTCAGTAGGAGACAAAGTCTCTCCCTTAGGCTTCCTTGTGTATTTCCTCTTCTGTGGTATTTGTGTCAACTCCTGCTCCTTTGCGGCCTCACGCTCATTTTGAGGGGTCCGGATGGGGGTACTGGTCAGCGGGTTTTCAATAGGAGACAAGGTCTCTCCCTTAGGCTTCCTTGTGTATTTCCTCTTCTGTGGTATTGGGGTAATCTCCTGCTCCTTTGCGGCCTCACGCTGATTTTGAGGGGTCCGGATGGGGGTACTGGTCAGCGGGTTTTCAATAGGAGACAAGGTCTCTCCCTTAGGCTTCCTTGTGTATTTCCTCTTCTGTGGTATTGGGGTAATCTCCTGCTCCTTTGTGGCCTCACGCTGATTTTGGGGTGTAGGGGTACTGGTCAGCGGGTTCTCAGTAGGAGGCAAGGTCTCCGCCTTGGGCTTCCTTCCGCGTCTCTTCTTCTGTGGTGTGCCCTCCTCACCCTGAGCACTGGGGGGGGTGGCAGATTTGGGGGGAGTGGGTGCTTTCATGGGTCTAGGGTTCTTTCGTGATCGTGGAGTCCTTTTCTGTGGCTGAGCTGATGAGGCGTCTTGGGGAACATCGTCGTCCTGCCGAGCTATGGAGAGGTAATGAGGGTTTCACAACTTGTCACTCAAAAGACACAAAAACATAAAACGTCCTTATTTTACAAGCACCATAGAATTACAAAATAAAAAAAACAGACGAACCTTTTTCATGCCAGCATTGCTTAGCATTTGTACTGCTTTTAATTTCTTAAGACAGGCTATTACCGTTTAATCTCCATTACAATAACCTTTAGAGAACAGAGTACAGAAATATAAGGTCAGACACTCACAGGTCGACTCGTCAAGGTCTTGCTGATGTGCAGAGGAGTCCACACCTGCTCCGTTGTCCAAGCCCGCGCCATTCTCCACACCTGGCCCGCAATCTGTACCTGCGCAAAGCTGAGCACTGTCAGCGGGACCGTCCGCCAAACTCATATTCCTGGAACTTGCATGAGTGTCCCGAGGCTTCTCATTTTCGACACGGGATGTTTCAGCTTGCTGTCCCACACCCCTGATTTCACTCCACTGTTTGCCGCCGTCTTGGGCAGTGGCTGCCATCAGCGTCACGGGTACCCGGCACGGCGTTTCTGATGGAGAAACATTTTACATCAGTATGCCTAGGAGAGGTGCCGATCTGTCAGACCATGCTCAAACTTTTAGAAGGGTGCTACCACACAGAAATAGTTTTTTTTATTTTAGGATAAATAAATTATAGTTAATAACACTCTATCCTGCAGTTGCAGAATTGGCCAAAAGGGCAGGCTAAGCATGTAAGTTCATGTTCTTGTTACTGAAGCTATAACGTTATAACAGCTCACCTATCAGAGATGCCAGATCATGCCACAAGCCAAATACAATTTTATCACGACTAAGTAGGCTATTACACTTGACTGTTGAGCCGGGTGGGGATACGAGACGTGCCTTCAAAAGAAGGTGACGCGCTATGGTGTAAGTTAGTTGCCAGACAGCCAGCTAACTCACCTGTCTACGCAGACAGGTGTGACGGAGTGAAGCACTTTGCCATGGAGAACTTGGGACACGTTTCACACAAGTTAACACGATCTTTGTTGGAAGCGTTCATGTGTTCAATGTAATTTAAGACATTTTTCAAGCGATCCAATTATTCAACATTCAAAACAGCTTCCGGTCGGGGATGTCGTGGTTCAACCATGTAATATAACAGGCAAATAGCACACGATGCAGCCCGGTGGCTCGCACTCATAACGTTGAGCCCATGACACGAGTTTATGTTACGTTAGCTAGCTACATTTGCTATTGATTTAGACAAGCCCTGGTTTAGCTACGTTGCATCACATATGGTTATATCACACTCAAAAACAATAGATTGGCGAACCCCTTTTGTATTTTTATGAAAACAAGTTGCTGTCCTCCAGCTTGTGTCGTTATTTTTACTTGCTATCCAAAGTAGCTAATTTTCTAAAGTAGACAGATCGCAAAAATGGCAAATGAAATGGAATTTTGAGACCAAATTAAATGGTTCGCTATCGTTCACTGGTTATGGAACCAACGTTAGCAAGTCGCCTGCAGCGCAACACAAAAGACTTGGCAAAATACAGCACCGAGGATGATATTGAATGAGTAGCTCAACCTTCTAAACCGGCTGCTGGTTCTATAACCGGCCTGCTGCTAGCCAGCTTGGTGACCCCTGAAGACTCGTTTCGAAACCCACATCCTTGTTTACAGAATTACAAACTTTCTTCACAGGATAATACAATCCGTCGTCAGAATAATGTCACGCCACTTGTACAGTACCCCTGTTTTACAATGCACTTACCAACGGATTACTACTCTTCACATATGGTAAAAATAAAATGAGTAAAAAAACCTGTTTGGTTGCTACACTCCGCTAGCGTACATAAATGTCTGTTTCAACGGCGTCCATTTTTTATTCTCACGTAAGGCTCAAGCTGTGGTTTATTCGTCTCTTTGCTGCCCCCGTGTGGCACAAAGGGGATAATAACAAAGCATTTATTTGTAATTCACTTTGTCACCACAGGTAGGGCTTATTGAGGACCACTCTGGACACCAAAACGCCCGTTATGGTTATGAAGAACATTGTCTTTAATTTCTTTGTTTGGCTATTAAAACATGAACCTGAGTCTTATTTAGCCATATGTTTTATTCTCACATCTCACTAGAGTAACTAATGTTGACATTGTCGTATTTTTCACAGATACGGTACATTTATTCTTAATAGCTGATACATCGTCTAGGCATAATACACTTTCACGTTGGCATAGGTCCAATGCTAATGCATATATTCAAATGTTACAAACACTTCAAAGAATTCACTTATTCATCTCACGTCTCAATAACATAACCTACCTCTGTCAAAAATAAACTGTTTAGAGGCACGAAACAAGAGAGCCAAGTGATATCTTGGGAACTTATAAACTATTATTCTACAGAATCCACCCTATCATGGCGGTCACTTACAAATCATTTAATGTTTATTCATTTAAAGTCGACTGATCAGCAAGTCTCTTGAGAGTAATAATCTCTTTCACAAGAGAGACCTGGTATGGCCACGGCCTTTCAGTGGCAAACTTGCAAAAGCACAGCTCACACCTCTCTTTCCACCAGTAAGGAACATATAGGGCGCATCGGAAATGAATGAGATCTGTATTAACTTAGTGCAGAACTTTCCTGGAAGACTTTTCTGTAAAGAAAAATATCTGAACAAAACACTGTCTTTGGTTTTTGTCATTTTCACCTGCTTGAGAACTTCCTTGTTGAATTTGGATTTGATGATCAATCTGTTCTTTAGGATTTAACACAGAGCATTTCCATCAGTCAAGTGAAGTCACAGTAAAAACATCAACAAAGACAATGATTTTGTGTGTACATAAATGTTTTAATCCAGTGATTAGTCTTCCATTTCACTAGCTAGAAAAGTTAAAGGTACATACTTCTAAATAAGAAAAATACAAATAAGAAATATACAAGTAATGCAAGTATACAAGTAGTGCTCTATCCTAATCAATAACAGACTGTTCATAATATAAATAAATAAAGCTAGCCACAAAAAGAACATATATTACATACATATATCAGGTGCTCAAAAATAATCCCTTACATTTCTTACAAAAAAAACAGAAAAACAATGGACACATTATTGTGAAACATTTAAGCATCAAAGCACAAATAACCTTCATCCTCTCCCAGGTGTTTCAAACAGAGAAAGTGTACATACTGGGGCGCTCCAAGAAACAGCTCTCAGTCAGTCACAGAAATCAGCCGTCACAGCTTGGTGAATACAGGACACACGTTCATTTCAATAGGTTAAAAGTGCATGCATCCTGCTTGCTTTGGTTTGTACATAGACAGCACACTCCTTTTTATAGTAAAAGGACCTGCTAACTCTAACATATGATTAAACAGTGCTTCACTTTTAAACAAGATGAACTACGTCTGCAAATAAATATAATGTTAAACAAATTAAATGTCGAACGTACAAAGTTGAAGTTAAAAAGTAGTGTTGCTGCAGCTGGATTTGTTGGGAATAATTTGTTAAATTTAGTTGGCGAGTCAGTCTTAAATTTGTTTAGAACAACTAACTATCTTTAAAGATTATTCAATCTTGACTGCACTGATTACGATTTATTTAGCTATCCCCTTACCATTGCTTTTGTCAATGGATTTGTGATTTGTCCATGGATCTTTCTGACAATGGGGTTAACTAGTACTCATTTTTAAAAAGCCTTTTAAACGTACAAAACTATTGCACCATTGGATATTTAGCATTTTAATAAAGAACTCCCAGACGTGCTAATATTTCAACAGTGGGCAGGTACGGTCATTCCAACATTACAGAAAGAAAACTGATGATCACCCCCATTGAATTATGAATGAAACATAATCACCAGATGATGTGCAAAGCACTGCATGCAACTGGGGAAATATGTACAGAACTGAAAAAAATATACTTTGATGATGTCAGTGACACAAAGGCAAAGTGGTTAAAATATATAAACTATGTTAGAATTGTATGCATTAACCTGGACATTAATTGGGGTTAGAAAGATTTTAAAAGTCCACTTTCCTTTTAATGTTTTGTTTATGGAATGTAGTTCCCTTCCCAAAACACAGGGGACACCGATCATATAATTTTGAACGGTGATGAGCAAGCCAATATGCATCAAAAGCTGAATGACAGGTACATCCATGGCACATCCCTTTACTCCATTCTTTAAAAAGAAATACACAGAGAAAAGAACAATCATACCGTGAGATAAAAAACTTCTTGTGTAAACTCCATACTGGACTTCTTCTGGTTCCTCTGCATGTCTGAAATATACAGATACAAGCTCTGCCAGCAACTGGTTCTCAATATTATTCTGCAATACTATCTGATGTGCCATACATTTCTACAGAGTATATCATATATAAACTGTATATATACAGGTGCAGCTCAAACAATTAGAATATCGTGAAAAAGTTCTATATTTTTTGTCACTCATTTCAGAAAGTGAAACTCATATATTATATAGATTCATTACACATAGAGTGAAATATTTCAAGCCTTTATTTCTTGCAATTTTGATGATTATGGCTTACAGCTAATGAAAACCCAAATTCAGTGTCTCAGAAAATTAGAATATTGTGAAAAAGTTCAATATTGGAAACTCATGGTGTCACACTCTAATCAGCTAATTAACTCAAAACACCTGCAAAGGTTTCCCGAGCCTTTAAATGGTCTCTCGGTCTGGTTCAGTAGGCTACACAATCATGGGGAAGACTGCTGACTTGACAGATGTCCAGAAGACAGTCATTGACACCCTCCACAAGGACGGTAAGCCACAAAAGGTCATTGTTAAAGAAGCTGGTTGTTCACAGAGTGCTGTATCCAAGCATATTCATAGAAAGTTGAGTGGAAGGAAAAAGTGTGGTAGGAAAAGGTGCACACGCAACAGGGATAACCGCAGCCTTGAGAGGATTGTCAAGCAAAATCCATTCAAGAATTTGGGGGAGCTTCACAAGGAGTGGCCTGAGGCTGGAGTCAGTGCATAAAGAGCCACCACGCACAGACAAATCCAGGACATGGGCTACAAATGTCGCATTCCTCGTGTCAAGCCACTCCTGAACCAGAGACAACGTCAGAAGCGTCTTACCTGGGCTAAGGAGAAAAAGAACTGGACTGTTGCTCAGTGGTCCAAAGTCCTCTTTTCAGATGAAAGTAAATTTTGCATTTCATTTGGAAATCAAGGTCCCAGAGTCTGGAGGAAGAGTGGAGAGGCACAGAATCCACGTTGCTTGAAGTCCAGTGTGAAGTTTCCACAGTCAGTGATGATTTGGGGTGCCATGTCATCTGCTGGTGTTGGTCCACTGTGTTTTCTGAAGTCCACAGTCAAAGCAGCCATCTACCAGGAAATTTTAGAGCACTTCATGCTTCCTTCTGCTGACAAGCTTTATGGAGATGCTGATTTCATTTTCCAGCAGGACTTGGCACCTGCCCACATTGCCAAAAGTACCAAAAGCTGGTTCAATGACCATGGTATTACTGTGCTTGATTAGCCAGCAAACTCGCCTGACCTGAACGCCATAGAGAATCTATGGGGTATTGTCAAGAGGAAGATGAGACACCAGACTCAACAATGCAGACGACCTGAAGGCCGCTAATCAAAGCAACCTGGGCTTCCATTACACCTCAGCAGTGCCACAGGCTGATCGCCTCCATGCCACGCCGCATTGATGCAGTAATTCATGCAAAAGGAGCCCCAACCAAGTATTGAGTGCATAGAAATGAACATACTTTTCAGAAGGCTGACATTTCTGTTTAAAATATCCCTTTTTATTGATCTTAAGTAATATTCTAATTTTCTGAGACACTGAATTTGGGTTTTCATTAGCTGTAAGCCATAATCATCAAAATTACAAGAAATAAAGGCTTGAAATATTTCACTCTATGTGTAATGAATCTATATAATATATGAGTTTCACTTTCTGACATGAGTGACAAAAAATATTGAACTTTTTCACGATATTCTAATTTTTTGAGCTGCACCTGTATATGATCTCACAAATGTGTAGCCTTTTTTTGGTGTAGACCTATACTGTAATGTAGCCCCTTGCTGGTACTCTGTCCTATTGGTGGAGGTCTTTCAGGTAACATATACACATCAAGGTTGTGCTATAACCTTTGGCCTTGAAACCAGAATTCTCCTTCCGTCAACAACAATGCGTTTTTTTACGGGAATACTGTATAGGAAAAAATTGTAATGCTGAGGCATAAACCAAGGGCAATATAGCTGCGCGATGAAGTAAGTGACATATGTGTACTACTACTACAAGTGACAGGCATTCTGAAGCCAAAAAGAATGGTAAGCAAAAATAATTCCATACAGTATGGCGGTAAAGGAGCTAGCTCTACCGCCTCTGTTCTCGCCAAATAAAACAGGACAACTGTGATTAATACTAACTGGTCACACTTCCTTTCTTGAAACAAACACTCAAGGAAATAAATTAAAATTAAAATAAAAAAAAAGCTTGCCTCTTCACAAAAAGTGTAGAAGGCGGGGGGGGGGGGGGGGGGGGGGGGGGCGGAGTTAGGAAGCGCTTTTGGCCCGCTTGGCCGCGTCGGCCCTGGCCAGGGGCCTCTTGAGGGCCCATTTGTCATGACGCGGGGCCTGTGGCCCCTCGGCCTCAGAGTCACTGCTGGAGCTACCGCTGCTGCTGCTGCTGCTGGGGCTGTCGCTGCTGCTGAAGTCGTAGCAGTCCTTCTCCCTCCCGCTCAGCTTCCTGTCCTCCTTCCGCTTCCTGTCTTCCTGCCCCGTCTTCGTCTTCGGGCTGGAGATGAGGCTGCTCCGGGACTTCTTGTCCCGCCAGCCTTTGAATCCCGGAGTGAACCTAAGGGACGGGCTCTGGCTAGCGCAGCTCTTAGCGTTGGTCGCCTTGGGCTTGGCCTTCAGGAGCTTCTCAAAGCTCTTGGATGCTTTCGAGCTCACAACGAACCAGTCCTGGGGAAGAAATCCACAAAAGGACAATAAGGCTTTATCGTCACATTAGTGAGATTTCAATCGATGAAAATGTACTTGAATTGTGTTGGAGTGGGATTTAGTCGTACATATTGGTGTTAGCTGCTGACATTAAAGAAAGTTTCTGAGGTTATTTCATGATGTTATTTGAGAGTAAGCTGCTTATCCTGCTTTGTGGAATACCCCACTGATAAAAAATAAATAAATATTTAAAAAAAATTTTTTACTGAAACATAGAGGTCACATGTATTATCATTCATAATTTTATGCATTTTTGTGAAGTGCGGCACCAGTCTTGGCCTTGATTTTGAGGCAGGTGAACAGAATTATAATAACATACTATCCACACAAACACACATCTTGACGAACTTGGCGCATCGTCTAAAACGCTAGGCGCAAGTGCATTTAGGGCGTGTCCAAGTTCACTTTTGCTAGTTAGACGTTGTGTTATTTGAGCGCAAAGTGAGGTACAAGGTGCTAATGGGCTGAACCTAGCCTCTTAATTAATTATAGGTGTGTTTTGGGTGTACGATGCAAAATGTTATATCCCATTCCCTGTAAAAGCCTGCTTTTCCACCTTGGCGGATTGCTTATATGATGGCGAAACAGACATGCTCAAGCAAGTAATAGTCTAGGTTATATGGATCAATAGTATGATCGACATTATTCGGACTAACCATTATGACGCGTTTTGATATACACAATAATAATCTTTAACAGTAGGGTTTAACACCGGCAGGGGTTCCCGGTAATTCCAGACTGTGCTGTTATTTTACAAAATATATGCGATTCAATTTTGTTAAAAGCACCTGCAACAGCTGAGAATAAGCTACCAATGGCTTCCGTCTCACCTAAGAAAACGCCAAATTAGCCTGCTTGTTTAACGAATTTTGTTTGATTATACAATGAAGCATTGTCAAACATCAATACCACCAGGCTGTTCTCATGGAGTTCTCGAAGCTCAAGCTTCATTACCTGCATTCTAATATTGATTAATAAGATAAATACCGTTATTTTGCCTTAATTATGACATAAATACAATAAAGCTGTCAGGTTGGCAACCCATAGGTTCACGCATATTTTCCCTTGTTTTATTATGTCCTGCTTATGGAAATGTGACCAACGCTTTAAGCCAACTTTCCCGGGAAGACTGCGAAAAGTACCATTTACACAGCATTTTTTGCATTTATACATAGTATCCATTGATACAGCTGGATATATACTGAAGCAATGCAGGTGAAGTACCTTGCTCAAGGGTACAACGGCAGTGTCCGACCTGGGAATCGAACCGGCAACCTTTCGGTTACAAACCCAGTTCCTTAACCATTATACCACACTGCCGCCCCATATGGTGTAACAGTGAAATCAGCTGGGTTTTAATAAGATGAGAGTATGGAAACCTGGTCACTGTAATTAAAAAAATATGAAGGACGAAGAATAAGGTTAAAATTCAGTTAAAATGGTGACATTTAAATGAATCTCAGTATTTTAACCGTAGGCTATCGAAAAAACCTTACGCACAGCGAATCCCGGGGACTGTAGCCTCGACTATTTGAAAAACAATAAATGCAATATTTACTGGACAAGGTTTTGAACTTTTTTCAGTCAAAACCATTCTATTCATTTACAGGCTGTAGGCTTAGATTTAGAGAGCTGTATTGTAATGACATCTGAAGCTCATTTTCAGAACTCAAATTTCCGTCTATTGCAGTGCGCAAGTTTTCCATTGAATGACAATTCACGCATTAGGTGTAAATGACAATTCGTACATTAGGCTTGATATAGGTGTTATCAGCAAAGTTTTCAATGGATAGCCATTGTCCCGTAACAGAAGACTGACCCCCCGGAAGATTAGGCTACAGGCAAATATAGCTTGATCCAGGATAATTGCGAATAGTCTATACATGTAACCTTACACGTATCATCGCACATCGCCTGGATGTTGATGGAGTGGGTTGAAAGCAATTTAATGCAGCATTCCCCTTCGCTGAGGGACAGGTATGTGGTTTTTGACCTTTGGACCCTTTTATTATTATGCATTTTTTGATATAGCCTACACAATGATAATATTTCACATTGTAATCTTGATATTTTTAGTCATGCTTGTGCGCGCCCCTGTGTGTAACAGACAGGAAGGTGTACGTGCGTTGTGCACATGCCTATGTAGACACGCCGTTAAAATAACATGTAAACAACTGCAACATGACTTTAGACCAGGTTTGTGGCGGTTTTATCGTAAGCGCTTTCTGCTGGCTCAAGATAACAATACGCCAAAAATTATCCTGGCCACACCTTATCTTGAAACCAACCCGCCCAGTTCACTAGGCGCTATAATGAACCCTGCACCGGGTGTAAGATAGCAAAGACACTTGCACCGGGTGTAAGTGTTCACCTACCAGTCTAAAATCTCACTGCAGGCTCCCTTACCTGTGCATGGATTGAGTTGATGTGATACTTCACCCCACTTTCTGAGCTGAATTCTTTATCGCATATCAGGCATTTGTACTTTCCTGCTTCGAAGTCACCCTGCGAGAGAAGAGGACCCGTACTTCAACAGGAAAATTCAAAAGGAAACTACCCCAAACAATACCAAAATGAAAGCACTTACATAAAATGCTGTGTCGTGTGGCTTTTTTCAGTTAACTGTGAATTTATTCAAATGTACCGTGCGATACAGGGGGATAACAGCACATACCCTTGAGCAGAGACCGAGGTGAGCTTTCAGACCAGACACACTGGTGTAGACTGAATCACAACCCTGTGGAAAATAGGTAACATTTTATTGAAAAAACAAAAATACCACCACACACATTCAGTAATAGCATACAAAATTAATAACTGAATGCTGGACAATAAAACTCTATACATATGCTTTTCAGATTAAATTTTGTATTGGCTTCACCTGGTTTGGACATTGTACTTTTCTCTGCAGCTTGACTTCATTTTTCCATTTCCGGAGCACCTCTTGACTGAAGGCGGGCAGCCCCGGCCGGGCGTACTTCAGCTGGAGAAAGGAGAAGGGTGAGTGACCCTAGAGCCGCCCAGTCCCCAAAGCACCACCGCTGGACTCAACTGGTTTGCTCTGTGGAGAGCCATCGTCTCCGTTGGCCACGGACGTTCATCTCGTGAGGCTCAAAAGCAACGCCAGCCCACTTTGCTTTTGCCATTTCCACACGTTGAGCTATTTGTCATGTTCATGTGATCATTGTCTCCATTATGAAGAACAAAAGATAGCGTACAAAAAAAACTGTGAAATATGGAACGCCAATAAGTCCTAGCCAAGCTATGTATAATACATTTCCTGTTTCTCAATGCTGGCTTCCATGGCAACCTTAAGCTTTGACACCCTCGGTTAAACACTGTCGTTTGAGCTTTTGGGTGGGATGGGCGGCGCTCACTTTTTTGTCGTCTGGGACCAGGTCCTGCTGCACCTTCCTCTTGGGCCACTCTTTCATCAGTTCTTCGCTGGCGATCTCCTGCAGGTGGAAAATCGCCACCTGGGCAGACATCCTTTTCAGCCTCCCGCTGGGGGTCCTCTCCAGGTTGGGCTCCACGGGGGGTTTGGGTTCCTCGTCGTCGCTCTTCGGGGGCGTCTGAAAAGAAACACCACCATGACTCGGACCTTTGCGCTGCTGCTGAGGACAATTATTATTATTATTATTTTTTAAAACTGTCACTCTAAGTCATGTGTGATGTGCCAACAGAAACTGCACGAGTATGAGCATGAAACAGTTGTTTATAGCAGTCCGGCACAGTATATTTGTGATGGACTAAGAGTACGGGGTATAGAATTACAAGACTGGCTCAGCGCATAAGAAACAAAAGATAAACATATAATACAAAATGACTAAAATCAAATATCCAACCAAATTCAAATGCAATCCACCAGGAACCCGCGTAGGATGGAACACAGCAAGACACGTCAAGTCAAGTGTTCCAACCGATCCAGAGGCGCTACATCGGCAGCTGAGCCACCATCAATGACCTAGCCATAGCTTACTGCGTGTACGATACTCAATGTTCATGTCTATGGATAGCTGCTATGATAGAAATGTGCTTTGTCTGACCTGTTGAAGTTGCTTCAATAACCTTCGGTGTGCACTTATTGTACGTCGCCTTGGATAAAAGCGTCTGCCAAATCAATGTAATGTGGTGTAAATGTAAAGGTAAAGTAAGCGCTGACTCACTGGGCCGTGCTCGGATTTGAGGTGGTATTCCAGGCCCGCCCTGGACTTGTAGGCCTTCCCACAGTGCCTGCAGTTCAGCAGCAGCTTCTCCAGCTCCGACTCCTCCTTCCCGCACTTCCTCATGTGGTACAGGTAGCCCATGACACTGGTGAAGCTGCCATTGCAGCCCTGAAACGCACACAGTCACACGGCACAACACGGGTTTATCTCACCGTTTACATCAGGGATCCCTGCCCAGGCTCAAAGGCATCCAGAGGGACATGATAAGCTAAATAGGGTCATATATATATATATAAAAAAGGCTTTATATATTTTGAAATATTTTGCCAAATCTGTATGTAATCATTGCATATCAAGTCTGGCCAGAGACCCCCTACAGTACCTTCAGGACCTCCTGTGTTGAAATGACCATTAAAAGTGAAGGAAGCGTTGTGAAGCGTTGAGGGGGGGATACGTAACGTACCTCTTTTGAGCATTTTAATTTTCCCATTCTTTTCAGCACCTTCCTGAGTTTCTCTTTCACCAGCTGACCTTCCACTTCATTCCCGTCCTCGGAGGTGGGCTTCCGAAAAGCAAACAAAACGTCCAAAAAGTTACACAAACGACCGGCAAAGAGAATCTGAATGCAGCTCACAATTGGCGCTAATATTTTACCAGGTTATTGTGATCGGCCATGAGGTGGTACTTCATCCCAGTTGAAGATTTGAGCTGTTTTCCACAGTGCTGACATGTGAAGGGATTCTATGTACAGATAATCATATCAACAGATCAACTGAATTCAATACTCAATACAGTGTAAACACACCAAGTCTAGCGCAGGGGTAGGCAACCTTGGTCCTGGAGTGCAGGAGACGGTCCTGGTTTTTGGCTCCATCCATACCTGGAACTACAGGTGCAGCTCAAAAAATTAGAATATCGTGAAAAAGTTCAATATTTTTTGTCACTCATTTCAGAAAGTGAAACTCATATATTATATAGATTCATTACACATAGAGTGAAATATTTCAAGCCTTTATTTCTTGTAATTTTGATGATTATGGCTTACAGCTAATGAAAACCCAAATTCAGTGTCTCAGAAAATTTGAATATTTTGCTTTAACATATTTTTAAAGTATCATATTTAATATTTGGTCGCATATCCTTTGCATGCTGTTACTTCCTGAAGTCTGTGACCAATCAACATCAAAAGACTCTCGATATCTTATTTTCAGGTACTGTTACAAGCGATACTATAACCTCTCTGCATTTGAACTGATCTCTATGAGAATTGGGGGGCTAGATTCAGCTGTAAATTACGCTGGTACAGTATGGAACACATGGCTGGCTAAATGGCTGTAAGTCATCAAGGGTCTGAGCTATCGAACGAGCCCCAAACCATCACTCTGTTGCCAGATATGGAGTAGATGTGGATGGATCACTGCAAGGGTTATTTCTCCTGACTCATTTTCCTATAGAACTCTATGGGGAAAAAAGTCAGGAGAAACAACCCTTAAAGGGATCCATCCACATCTACTCCATATCTGGCTGCAGAGTGATGGTTTGGGGCTCGTTTGATACCTTAGACCCTTGATGACGTACAGCCATTTCGCCAGTCATGTGTTCCATACTGTACCAGCGTAATTTACAGCTGAATCTAGTCTTACCCCCCAATTCTCATAGAGATCAGTTCAAATGCAGAGAGGTTATAGTATCGCTTGTAACAGTACCTGAAAATAAGATATTGAGAGTCTTTTGATGTTGATTGGTCACAGACTTCAGGAAGTAACAGCATGCAAAGGATATGCGACCAAATATTAAATATGATACTTTAAAAATATGTTAAAGCAAAATATTCTAATTTTCTGAGACACTGAATTTTGGGTTTCATTAGCTGTAAGCCATAATCATCAAAATTACAAGAAATAAAGGCTTGAAATATTTCACTCTATGTGTAATGAATCTATATAATATATGAGTTTCACTTTCTGAAACGAGTGACAAAAAATATTGAACTTTTTCACGATATTCAAATTTTTTGAGCTGCACCTGTACATAACTGGATTCATTTTTATGAATGAGGTGTAATCAATGCAGGTAACCATGTGCTGGAGACACTCTGCGTTTCACCATTCAGAATATTCAGGCTCGGACTTAATCATCCTCAAAACACTTGTTATCAAGCTCAGATGGAATAAAAAACATATGATTAGTTGCCTACCCCTGGTCTACTCTCTATGTAAAACCTTGAAATTTTTTGCTTTTGAAAAAGAGACAAAAATCCTATATTCCCATATCTCATTCACGTGTTTTACAAGCTTTACTAGACAAACACATTTAAATGAAGCTGAAAGATATGATCAGTTAAGTAAATAGGCTACCGTGTCAAATGTCATTGCACACACCACTTTGCAGTTTGTCATGTGTTTCTTCAACCCCTCAACGGTTTTCCGACTGACGGTTTTGCAGTTGGGGCACGCGACTCGTCCTTTATCCGCGATCTGCAGATTCCACGTCTCCTCCTGACTCCCTGCCCAAAGAAAATATTATGTATTATATTATTTTAATTTGTGTACACACCTGAACCTCATCGGTGCCCCACCGCCTCTCGATGTTGACAGTCATAGGAAAAATTCTTCCCTTTGTTTCTCCCGGCCTAAGCAGCGAATGTATTCCCTCCCAGGGGAAATCAGACCCCAAAGCTGGTGTGGTGACAAGACAGAAGAGCTTCTTAAAGTCTGATATTCAACAGGATCAATGGGCAATGAAACCACTTTCATGTTTCTACTGCTGTGTTTTCCGACGATGCTGCTATGCGCTCTGAGCTGATTTCTTTGGGAGCGACAATGCTGCCCATTTTGGTTTGGAAAATGCCTCTCTGTCGCCAATGGTAGAGATGGCTCCCCATCACCCACTATCTGCGGTGTAAGAAAAAACAGAATGGGGTTCTGCCCGTCCCACCTGATATGTGGCACGAAGTGTCCTTCTTTATCACAGAGCCTTTCTTTTTCTGCTCGCCCGTTTCCACAGCCCGTTCCACAGCAACTTGAACAATGTCAGACAAAAGGCATGCTGTTAGAAATGCAGAGGGAGAGAGGGAGGGAGGGAGAGAGAGAGGAGGGAGAGGGAGAGAGAGAAAGAGAGAGAGGGAGGAACGGAAAGAAAGGGAAGAAGGGAGAGGGAGGAAAGAGAGGGAGACAGAGAGTGAAAGAGAGGGAGGGAGGGAAAAAGAGAAGGAGGGAGGAAGAGAAAGAGGAGGGAGAGGGAGACAGAGAGAGTGAAAGGGAGGGAGAGAGAGAGGGAGGGTGAGAGAAAGAGAGGGAGGTAGAGAGAGGGAGAAAGAGGAGGAAGAGGGAGGAGAGAGAGGGAGACAGAGAGAGTGAAAGGGAGGAAGAGAGAGAGGGAAGGACAGCGAGAGTGATAGGGAAGGACAGAGAGAGTGAGAGGGAGACAGAGAGAGAGGGAAGGACAGAGAGAGTGAGAGGGAGACAGAGAGTGAGAGGGAGACAGAGAGAGGGAAAGACAGAGAGAGTGAGAGGGAGACAGAGAGAGAGGGAGAGGGAGACAGAGAGAGAAGGACAGAGAGAGTGAGAGGGAGACAGAGAGAAAGGGAAGGACAGAGAGAGTGAGAGTGAGAGGGAGACAGAGAGAGAGGGAAGTACAGAGAGAGTGAGAGGGAGACAGAGAGAAAGGGAAGGACAGAGAGAGTGAGAGGGAGACAGAGAGAAAGGGAAGGACAGAGAGAATGAGAGGGAGACAGAGAGAAAGGGAAGGACAGCGAGAGTGAGAGGGAGACAGAGAGAAAGGGAAGGACAGAGAGAGTGAGAGGGAGACAGAGAGAAAGGGAAGGACAGCGAGAGTGAGAGGGAGACAGAGAGAAAGGGAAGGACAGAGAGAGTGAGAGGGAGAGAGAGAAAGGGAAGGACAGAGAGAGTGAGAGGGAGACAGAGAGAAAGGGAAGGACAGCGAGAGTGAGAGGGAGAGAGAGAAAGGGAAGGACAGAGAGAGTGAGAGGGAGACAGAGAGAAAGGGAAGGACAGAGAGAGTGAGAGGGAGACAGAGAGAAAGGGAAGGACAGAGAGAGTGAGAGGGAGACAGAGAGAAAGGGAAGCCAGCGAGAGTGAGAGGGAGAGAGAGAAAGGGAAGGACGGAGAGTGAGAGGGAGACAGAGAGAAAGGGAAGGACAGAGAGAGTGAGAGGGAGACAGAGAGAAAGGGAAGGACAGAGAGAGTGAGAGGGAGACAGAGAGAAAGGGAAGCCAGCGAGAGTGAGAGGGAGACAGAGAGAAAGGGAAGGACAGAGAGAGTGAGAGGGAGAGAGAGAAAGGGAAGGACAGCGAGAGTGAGAGGGAGACAGAGAGAAAGGGAAGGACAGAGAGAATGAGAGGGAGACAGAGAGAAAGGGAAGGACAGAGAGAATGAGAGGGAGACAGAGAGAAAGGGAAGGACAGAGAGAGTGAGAGGGAGACAGAGAGAAAGGGAAGGACAGAGAGAATGAGAGGGAGACAGAGAGAAAGGGAAGGACAGAGAGAATGAGAGGGAGACAGAGAGAAAGGGAAGGACAGAGAGAGTGAGAGGGAGAGAGAGAGAAAGGGAAGGACAGCGAGAGTGAGACAGAGAGAGAAGGACAGCGAGAGTGAGACAGAGAGAGAAGGACAGAGAGAGTGAGAGGGAGACAGAGAGAGAAGAACAGCGAGAGTGAGAGGGAGACAGCGAGAGAAGGACAGAGAGAGTGAGAGGGAGACAGAGAGAGAAGGACAGCGAGAGTGAGAGGGAGACAGCGAGAGAAGGACAGAGAGAGTGAGAGGGAGACAGAGAGAGAAGGACAGCGATAGGTACCTGGCTGCTTTACGTCCTTCGCTTCCTTGGAGGGCTTCTTGTCTTCCATTCTCTGTTTCTTCTTTGCCACAGCATCTGAGTGAAACAATATAATCTGTGAGAGCTACGCTGCTGGAGCAGAAAACAATATAATCTGTGAGAGCTACGCTGCTGGAGCAGCAGGTTTATCTTGGAGGGATGAGTACTGTACCACACAGGACCTTGAGAGAACAGGAGAAGAGAAAGCAACAGGGTAAAAAGTACATTTTGAGCCGGTAGCTCCATAGGGCGACGCACAATTGGCGATTGCGGGTATGGGAGGATTCAGTCAATTAAAAAAAAAAAAGAAGCAGCTGTGAACACCGCGCGTTTCGGAGGGGAACCGCAGTTGTCGACACTCTCTCGAATTGGCGGTGGGGTTCGCGCATGAGCGCGATGTTGGACGCGGACGCGGATGTCGCAAACAGCCATTCATCTAAATTAGGGTGGGAACTGGGCACCAATTGTTGGGCGTCAAATTTATAAAGAAAAAAAATTTGGTAAATTGGTAAAGAACCTTTGATGACCATGTAACATCATATCTTACCACAAAGAGATAGACAGTGTGATCTGTAGTCTTATTCAACAATTTGATTATAGAATAAATAGGCATAGAAAAAAGTGTAGCTTAATGGTTAGGGAACTAGGCTTGTAACTGAAAGGTTGCAGGTTTTATTCCCAGGTAAGACACTGCCGTTGTACCCTTCAAAGAAGTACTTAACCTGAATTGCTTCAGTATGTATCCAGCTGTATAAAGGGATACCATGTAAAAACGCTCTGGATAAGAGCGTCTTCTAAATGCCAGTGTATAATGTATTGTAATATCCCCAAACCTCCTTTACAGTCATCTTGTTAATACAGGAATTGTGCAATAAATAGAGAATCAAAATACATAAGAATGTGTCACCTTTCCCCTTCTTTCTGTCCGAGCTGGGTCCTTCCCCCATCGCCTCCAGACAGGAGGCGGGCTTCCTAGATGGGCAGGTCAAATCCTCGCTGCCATTGGCTAGGCTGGAGGAGACCGCCGATGAGCAGGACGAATCGCTGGCTGAATCCTCCGCGTGAACCAACGGGACTCTCTGGATGCCCTGAAGACTGAAGACCCAGGAGACCCAGACGGTGAGACGGCGAGCCGTACCGCTCGCACGTTGACGCAGCGTCGACGGGCGAGCGGACACATCGCAAGCGAAGAAAACATGGGCTGGCTACACAAGCAGTCCAGCTGAGCGAGCGGCTGTCGTGCCCTTGAGTACTTAATTTGCGTCAGTAACACATCCAGTCGTATAAACTGGTCACGCGACAGAACTTCATCTACGCAAGTCACTCTGGATAAGATTTTTAATGATCTTTTAAAAATCACAAGTCGACAGTTTATCCTCCCAAAAGGTCCAAGTCACTCCGAGTTGGTTATGATTTTCTGTAAAAGCCTTCATCGTATTGGTATAGGTAAGAATTAAAGCATTATGAATAGACGCTCAAAACATAACAAAGAGGGCTACCGCCCACACAGGCTGAACAGTCACAGCCAGGGTTTGGTCAGCACAATGGATTTTAGAGATTCCTGTCATTTCAAAACACAGATACAACAATAACCTCACAATTCTTCACTGCAGCAACAGCATGAAAATGACCCCATACACTCTCAGAAAACAAGGCCCGAAAAGCACCTAAAGAGGTGGAAACGCTCGTCACTGGGGTGGTACCCTATATGTACATAAAATCGTACCCCTAGCCAGCAATACATAATTAATTTGTACCTTTTTTTTGCTTGAAAAGGTACTTATTAGCAAAAGGTACTTTAAAGGTACTTAAAGGAGGGAAATGTATGCCCACTGTAGCTTTATTTCTGAGCGCACAGCAGCCACAGAAGGGGAGGGGAAGGAGACGGGGCATAACTTGAAGCCAGAAGGTCGTTTCAGATCATCGAGATGCAAAACCGCGAGAAAAGATTGCACTTGCCTGTTTCTTCCATATGTTCTCTTTATCTTCAGAGGCTTCCGTGTTTGCTCCTCCTCGCACTGAAACGGGAGAGCAGAGGACCGTAATGTGCGTACGCAGTGTCATACGGTGGCGTTGACGACAATCTGCTGCTGCAGCGGAGGAGGCCGCTTCGCCCGCGGCCGCCGTAGAAAGACTGCAGGTGCCCGACTGACCACGAGAGTCGCTCTTGCAGGGTAAGACGGGGACGGCCCTACAGCAAGAAGCCCTCCCTGTCTGATGACACTAGGGAGTAGGGTCAATTACGTGCCTCGTACCTGTGGCATTTTAACCTTCTATTGTAAAAGCATAAATATACATGCTAGAATACAAAGATCTTTAAAACGGATATACCTAAATTAAATAGAAATGCTATACCAAAGAAGAGACAGGGATGGAAATTAAATGACATTTGCCTTCTCAATAAGACAAAACACTAAGAAACATTTCATTAATATCTCATCTTACTACACTGGATAGGCAACCCAGGCCGCAAACCGTTTGCGCCCGCAATTAACATGACGATCCCATCTGACCACATCAATAACCCACAATTTAGTGGCCTTCACTGTCATTGCACCTTGTTGGAGGTCTTTTTAGTCCAAAAGCTTGTCTACCCTTACCCTGGAATTTCTGTCTCCACCGGATTTACTACCTGTCTCCAAAGCCGCTGAAGCTCCTGAAGTGAGTAAAGACAAAATTCTTTAGAAATTCTGCACAAAGAGAGAAGTTTACCCACACAGCATGATATATTATTTATACTATCCAAAGCACATTAACTGTATACTATATATATATAGTAAATATTTCAATTTCAAACCTTGATAGTAACACGATTATTAGACAATCTTGTGGTGCTTCAGGTGGCATGCAGGAATAAAAGCATCATTGTGTTTTTGTCAGTTTAACAAAACTGTGTTTTCAGTTTTTCAGCTTGCCTTTCTGTGTTGGCCTTGAAGCCTTCCGCTTCCTGGTCCTGTTTGGGGCCGACACAGTCTTCATTTTCGGATCCATGTTACACCTGTAAAGCTAATGCTTGGACAAAATAACACACGATGTGCCAGGGTTAGAATTTCCCTCGTGAATCTTACAAATTCTTAAAGATTAATTCCACAGGGGATGTGCAGAATGTCATTTACAGGAAGTAGTAATTATTCTCAGAAAGAACTCTGCCTCTCTGATTGGCTTTCGAGGGTTCTACATATCCATAAAACGAAGGTACTATTCTATTATTATTCTGTTAAGTAATCTAATCTGTGCAGTGCTTTTATACTGGTAGTGCTGCTGTTGAGAGTATTCTAGAGCAAATGACAGGACGCAATTTCTTAAATGACAATTTCAGGGACAACAGGTGGCAAAATCAATCAGATCAATGCATACCCCAGTCAAAATAAATGTATGCGAAACACTTCACGCAATATAATAAATTCGAATTTGATATCACATCGACCACATCCAGTAGCTACGCAACGGTGAAATATGTAAAAATGACCTGACGTTCATCAACCCATAGAGCTCAATCGGACACAACTAGTTCTAAGCACACATTAACCCAAATGTAATATGATCTCCTGAGTGACTGGTTGTCAGTACAGCAGCGCAGCAGCGTTGTAGCCTAGTAGTGTGTTACAGAACCACCATCATTGTCTGCAAATAGGCTCGAAATAAAGCGACGCTTTATACCACGGTTGAAGCCAATACAATTTGCGGTCTACTCAAACAGCGGAGTGCATTTTCATCGTGCACGCGATCTATTTTCCAAGCACGAAAATCTACGATTGTTGGTTATAGGCTACATTACATTTGTTAGATTTGTGATCTGTCTAGCCAGCAATACTGTACCTTTCACTGCTTTTAGAAGCGCTACGATTCCTCTCCTCTTGATGTTTAGCCTGTTTCGTTTACCTATATTACCTCAGTGGGACTCTTGGAAAACATTATTTTGTTCTGTAAAAGGGACCGCAGAATGCGATCACGATAAATCTATATCAAATGCACTTATACGCCGCACCGCTGAGACAAACACTAGAATTCACCATATTACCATCCCCACCGCGAGATGACTTCATTCTCGAAACGCCCTCAATTCCGCGACAGCAAATGAGATAAACTTCTCATTCACCACCACTGCAGGAGGAGGTTCCATAAGGCTGACCAGTGAGAACTGGGTATTATATCAGCGCTGAAAATACAGACAAGGGGTCTAGAAACAGCCGCCCCTGCCTTAACTCTATCCCCAACCATGTTGAACGAAAAGCTTAAACTGATCTAGGATCTGCGCTTTGTCCTCGAGCCACGCGGTCGGGGCGGACCAATAGTTGCAATGATGCCTAATTATAGCCAAGCAATGATTATAAATTTTGCAAGTTTCCCCTCAAGCCGCAGTCAGCACGAAAGCTTCTGGGGACGCTGATAACCCATTCAGTTATTGTCCATTACATTCACACTAAAACATTTTTAGTGTGAACGTTGACGTGTCATGCAGCTAATATTTAGATATGAATTTGTTTGTATGCGGCTGAATAATTAGCTACTGATGCAATATGGTGTTACCTTGCTGAAGTGTAGGCTACAAGGAACACCACTTAGTCTACTTGAGAACGAAAGCTGAAACCTTTTGGTTAGCCTACATGTTTGTGAGCTGCCCCACTGTCAACAATAACTACAATTCTCATCCCTTGTGCTTTAGTGGGTATATGAACAAAGAGATGCAAGTGTCACCATAAAATGAACAGCACCCGTGTTGTTTCTGAACCCAATCGCTCTGTTCATCACCAAGTCCAAACCGATCCATGGGGCACACTTTTAATAAATTTTTGTGTTTTGTTAATTTGATACTAGTCTTTAAAAATTAATTTTAAATAAATAAAACGTGCCTGTTTGGGAAATCACTAGACGAGCCCACATGTAGCCTATCATTTTACAATCCTAATTATATTTCCCGTTTCAAACAGATATAGTTGGCTAATATAGCCTAGTACAGGTGGTCCTTTATATTTCAATTGAGATTGCACGTGTTTTGATTAAAAAATGAACTATAACAACAGCAGCCTTTAAATTATTATTGAGATAACTGAGATTTGTTTTATAATAAATTTATTATTGAGAGTAACAGAATAATAATGATGCACAATGTCATGTGTTAGGCTCTACAGAACCGAAACTAATGCAGAGCGCGATCGGTTTCACTTTTAAAAAAAAATTGTCAGTAGGCTAGGTCTAGAGGTCGTGGTGTTTGAGAGAACACAGCAAAGGAAAATAAACACATCAACCGTGATCTGTTGTACATTTCGACGTGAACGTCACATCGTGAAATTATTTATAGACACGTGAGTATCGGTAGGCTATAGCCTATAATATGGTATACTCTTCATTCAGGTGGTGTTTAACGCACTGGCCTAGGCGAATAGCCTATAGCCTAGCCTACTTGCGATTAGAACCCTTATGGTTTTTTGGAACTAAATGTGATCGCACTGTGTGCTTGGTGTGCGAAGAAAATATGTTGAAAAATATAACTATGTAACTGTAGGCTATGTGACGTGTATGTTCTATTAAAAGTAAAAATACTAACCAACCAAACTCGATTAACATCGAGCTTTAGTGAAAGTGAAAGCAGGGATAAAACCCGGAATATGCGTGGCACTTTCACCGAGCCATAATCTGCTATTCACCTCTGCTTAATGGAGAGACATAGGCACAGGAGGGACAGCTGGGTGTCTTTTCAAAGTCTTTGGACTTATGACCCTGGAGGGCATCGAATCCACCAGCCCTAGATTTGGCCCGCCCTCCAGCGGGCTGATGCCCCGGTGTTGATTTTAGCTACAAATTAAAATAATATACGAAATGTGCTGGAATAAACTATGTAGAGCACACGTAGTGTCTATTGAATCACGTTCAAGAAAACAGCCAGTCTATGAGGGTATAGAAATATCTCTTTGAATGATTCTTATTTTGTTTTCTAGAAAACTACGATATGATTGTTTACCGTTTGGGGGAAAGATAAAATACCACTTGTCACTGAGGAAATAGTAATAAAAATTAAATGGGCCAACATTTGCTTTGAATTTTGAGAATGCCTATTTTCAAAACATTTTATGGAAATGGTAATTTGTTGGAAGTTGGCCTCATGTAGGGGTTTTCAAACGAGGATGTCAGATTTATCATATTATCTTTTGTGAACAATACATTTTTTTCTTAATATTTATTTAAAATATAATTTGACAATTTACATTTGTCTACAGAGGCTAAGATGGTCAACATATTTATTATTGTGACTGGACGCACCTTGAACGCTCACAAGGCCTTCGTGGATAATCTTGCTGCTAAAGTTACGTTGACGGAAGTGACATTGAAGGAGTGTGATGTCATTCTGGGATTCTGTCCTATTTCATCTCGAATTGGAACCGACATTGATGCAGCACTAGGGGAAATTTCAGGTAATTTACCAGAATTCAATACTTTATTACCCTCAAATTATCTGGCGAGGACAACGTGTGAATTTTCCTGTTAAACCGTTAACATTACAGTCATTTATGTAAATATGTGCACTTAAGGATTAAAATCTCTTGGCCTACTTTGGCATTTTACAGTAAATGTAGCTAAATCATTACCAGGATGACTATTAGACCGTAGTTATGCTGTAGAACTCCATTTATTTAATAAAATATGTGCTAGTATTAGGAAGGAAGGATTATACCAGTGGGGATGTCCATGTCCCATTGAGTGGCAGCTCTTGTTAATCAGACCAGTGTACTCCGCTGATGCTGTGCAGAGTGTAGAGAACTGGCAGCTGGCACTGGTAGTGTACATTTCAGAGAAAGCTCCCCTGAATTAACAGAGGATGGGGTAGTGAAGAGATGGGCCAACAAATACAGTTGGACATATTGTTTTTGAATTATATATACAGTGCCCTCCACTATTTAAAAAAAAAAGAAAGAAAAGAAAAAAGAAAAAGAAAAAAAAAGATTTTCTTGATGAGGGATTTTTTTCTCAAAATAAAATTTCTTCAATTAAAGGTTGCATTTTTCCAATTTTTTTCAGTGTGAGATTAAGCTAATTCACCAAAAGGTGAATTTTTTATAACCCTTTTTACTCATCTTTACCAGGGGTGCCAATAATTGTGGAGGGCACTGTGTGTGTGTGTGTGTGTGTGTGTGTGTGTGTGTGTGTGTGTTCAATTTTTGAAGTGAATTATTTAAGATTTTCTCCTGTCTCTTTACAGCTGATAAGCCCGTCATTCTGGTGGTGATGCACCACGTTTCTGACCCAAATCACAGGCTGTATCCCAGCAGCAATTATGTGACACAGAGTAATGTATTCACTGTGGACTGTCTGTTCCACGAAGCCAAAGGGTTCTTCAAGAGTACAGCCAATGATGCAGCTTTGGAAAAAACACTGGAGCACATAAGGACATATCAAAAGGTTTTACACACTATCTCTGCGGTGTTTTTGCATGTTCATATGTGTTTTTATTTATAGTCATGCCCTGATGAAGTTCGGTGTGGCCGAAATGCATTGGCATGAGACTTCAAAAATAATCTTACTGATATGGCAAAGCCATTTTAATAACAGTTTAATAAGCTATACATTTTTACTTAATGTTTGAAGCAGAACAACCCATCCTGAACAAACTGAACAAACACACTTTCAGTGCTTTTCATGCACATCAGAAACGTCACAGTCTTCTTGTCATTCACAGGAACCTTCTCCTGCCCAGATGCTGACTGTGGTAAGTTCAATACGATGTTCTATCTCGTGTATGTCTGTGGTTTACCGTTGACCTTTACATTTACGTTTATTTATTCATCATTTTTAAAATCTTTTAACATATTCCTGTATATTGTAAAATACGATTCACTGACTCTTTAAAAATTTTTTTTAAACATTTTATTTAGTTTTTCAGATTTTCCCCCCCATTTTTCTCCCAATTTAGTAGCCAATTGAACCCCTATTCTAATTCAATTCCCCCCGTGTAGCAACCACTAGAGAACCACCGCTATACAACCCTGTCAGCTGGTAGTAGGAAGGAGGGCGCCACGTCCTCTACAGGGCGTGACTCCTCGAGCTCCTGACCGTGATTCCAACTCGCCCAGGGCCTTTTTGTGCGCAGTGATTCTCTCCGAGCCCCTCCCCCCACCCGGAAGCAGCCGCCAATTGCTGCTCCCACAGGGCACCGGCCATGCTCGGATCTGGCAGGACCGGGGCGCGAACCCCGATCCTCGGAGTACAACTGCACTGACTGAAAGTCAGCGCTCTTACCGAATTCACTGACTCTTAGTGTAGATCGGTACAGACACTCAAAAAATATTTTACCAGGGGGAACTTCAGGATTCTCCTGTGTACTTATGCTACTTAAATCGGCACCAGGTCAGACACGTTGGTTGAATAAGATTAACATTCCACATGGTGCCAAGGACTACACTTCACAAAGGAGGAAGCCTCCATCACACAACCAGATTATACTTCACTGGTGATATTGCACCATTCGCTTTGGGGTGTAGTTAATCTGATGAACTATTCTATACTTCAAAATTGGAAGCTGATCTTGCACCAGAACTGTAAATCTTGTCATTCACAGAAAGATCCTCCTGTCCAGGAATTGGCTGAAGCGGTAAGTACTGCAGTTGTGGTATTTTCATTATGTCTATCTGTGTCTGTGGATCACTGTTAGCATATTATATCTTTAAATGTACTAATTTATCAGATTTAAGATTTAAGGTGCATCAGTGCATGGATGGGCCCCATGGTCTGGGATTTTGTTTGTTTGAATAATTGTCTGTAAATGTACTACTTCATCAGATTATTTTATCCAGATACATACTACTTTATGTAAGCTAATTAAAATCTGTATTGATTGGAAAATGAAATACCTTTTAGCCAATTTGGTGGGCAAAATACCCACCAAATCAAGTCAAATAATGTGAATGAGCCCCATGACTTGAAATTGCGTACGAATTGTAGCTGTTTCCACAAGCTTTTTTGCACTTTCCCACATTTGTCAAATTAATAAAAGGGAATGGGATATGACACTTTGATTGGTTTCTTGCATTTTACGCCCAAGACACACCTATAATTAATGAAGAGACATTTCAGCCCATTTGCATGTTGAGCTGTGCTTAGCACTCAAAAAACGCACCGTCTAAATAGCAAAAGTGGACTTGGACATGCCCTAAATGCACTTAACGCCATGCATTTAGACCAAGCGCTAAGATCACTAAGTTAGAGCCCCTAGAGTTCCAAAACGTTCCAGAGCTCCAGAGGCTTGTGACTAAAGTTGGATACTGAGAGAATGTGGTGATTAGACTAGGCTGAATGGTATGGGATGCTGTGGGTAGTTGAAATGGTGGATGTGACTCTGGGGGTTGCTGGAGAAGCAGATTGGTGATATGTACTTTTTTTCACCACAGGCTGTAACCAAAAATGTAATGCATCGTAAAATACAACACTTATATTGCGCTTAGTTATCCTCAAATATTTGTGCCAGATACATAGTTTTTATATTACCCCACACAAGAGAGGGACAGTGTGTTTAGAAATTGGGTTGTTTGTTAATGGTGTATGAAACATTTTCTACATGGGAGTTGACTGATAAGGTATGCACTGCAGTCGTATATATTTTAATTAAGCGTATCTCTGTTTGTTGTTTGAATAATTGTCTGTAAATCAGATTATTTTATCCAGATACATACTACTTTATGTAAGCTAATTCAAATCTGTATTGATCAGTATAGGTACAGAAAATCATATGTAACCAAAGGTTGCCATTAAATAAAATGATTATATAATAAATATGCACACATGCCACTGGTCACAAACTACACGTCACTAGAAATAGCACCATAATGCCAATCACAAAGTGCAACAGATATCAGACTTCTTGTAAGTTTATAAATACTTGATAAAAACACAAGAGCACATATTCTGGGTTAAGGGATCCAAGATGCAATGTGAAGATGTTTATTGTTAATTGATAATTGATAATTATTGTGTATATCAAAACACGTCATAATGGTTAGTCTGAATAATATCGATCATACTATTGATCCGTATAACCTAGACTATTACTTGCTCGCACTACACATGCACGAGCATGTCTGTTTCGCCATCATATAAGCAGTCCGCCAAGGTGAAAAAGCAGGCTTTTAAAGGGAATGGGATATGACATTTTGATTGGTTTATTGCATGTTACGCCCAAGACACACCTATAATTAATGAAGAGACTAAGTTCAGCCCATTTGCACGTTGCGCCATGCTTAGCGCTCAAAAAACACGCTGTCTAAATAGCAAAAGTGGACTTGGACACGCCCTAAATGCACTTAACGCCATGCATTTAGACCAAGCGCTAAGATCACTAAGATAGAGCCCCTAGAGTTCCAAAACGTTCCAGAGCTCCAGAGGCTTGTGACTAAAGTTGGATACTGAGATAATGTGGTGATTAGACTAGGCTGAATGGTATGGGATGCTGTGGGTAGTTGAAATGGTGGATGTGACTCTGGGGGTTGCTGGAGAAGCAGATTGGTGATATGTACTTTTTTTCACCACAGGCTGAAAACCAATGGACACCAGGATTTATTTGGAATCGATGTTTAAGGTACAGCACAACGTAACCAAAAATGTAATGCATCGTAAAATACAACACTTATATTGCGCTTAGTTATCCTCACATATTTGTGCCAGATACATAGTTTTTATATCACCCCACACAAGAGAGGGACAGTGTGTTTAGAAATTGGGTTGTTTGTTCATGGTGTATGAAACATTTTCTACATGGGAGTTGACTGATAAGGTATGCACTGCAGTCGTATATATTTTAATTAAGCGTATCTCTGTTTGTTGTTTGAATAATTGTCTGTAAATCAGATTATTTTATCCAGATACATACTACTTTATGTAAGCTAATTCAAATCTGTATTGATCAGTATAGGTACAGAAAATCATATGTAACCAAAGGTTGCCATTAAATAAAATGATTATATAATAAATATGCACACATGCCACTGGTCACAAACTACACGTCAGTAGAAATAGCACCATAATGCCAATCACGAAGTGCAACAGATATCAGACTTCTTGTAAGTTTATAAATACTTGATAAAAACACAAGAGCACATATTCTGGGTTAAGGGATCCAAGATGCAATGTGAAGATATAGGTATAAATAAACATTAAAATAACAGTTATTTAATATATACCTCTAATTTGAACTTAAAATTCCATTTTAAGTCATGTGGAAAAAGCATGCATTGTTCTCAAGGAAAGCTATTGTTGGACATATTGATTTCTGAACACAACATGTCAATGATCAAAAATGTTTAATATGTCCACTACACAACTTTCCCAAGGTTATTTATTATCATACACTTACACAATTAGTGCTTTCATGTACATTTAAAGGAGAACTGTAACTAATTTCCACAGATTTCTGGGGATCAGAAAATGATGCCAAGACAGAAGGTATGTGTTACAGGAGAAAATAATGAGAGTAAAGCAGGTATGTGTTACAGGTTAGTAAGCAGTGAGAGTAAAGCAGGTATGTGTTACAGGAGTAAACAGTGAGAGTAAAGCAGGTATGTGTTACAGGAGTAAACAGTGAGAGTAAAGCAGGTATGTGTTACAGGAGTAAACAGTGAGAGTAAAGCAGGTATGTGTTACAGGAGTAAACAGTGAGAGTAAAGCAGGTATGTGTTACAGGTTAGTAAGCAGTGAGAGTAAAGCAGGTATGTGTTACAGGAGTAAACAGTGAGAGTAAAACAGGTATGTGTTACAGGAGTAAACAGTGAGAGTAAAGCAGGTATGTGTTACAGGAGTAAGCAGTGAGAGTAAAGCAGGTAAGTGTTACAGGTTAGTAAATAGTGAGAGTAAAGCAGGTATGTGTTACAGGAGTAAACAGTGAGAGTAAAGCAGGTATGTGTTACAGGAGTAAATAGTGAGAGTAAAGTAGGTATGTGTTACAGGAGTAAACAGTGAGAGTAAAGCAGGTATGTGTTACAGGAGTAAATAGTGAGAGTAAAGCAGGTATGTGTTACAGGAGTAAACAGTGAGAGTAAAGCAGGTATGTGTTACAGGAGTAAACAGTGAGAGTAAAGTAGGTATGTGTTACAGGAGTAAACAGTGAGAGTAAAGTAGGTAAGTGTTACAGGTTAGTAAACAGTGAGAGTAAAGCAGGTATGTGTTACAGGAGTAAATAGTGAGAGTAAAGCAGGTAAGTTACAGGTTAGTAAGCAGTGAGAGTAAAGCAGGTATGTGTTACAGGAGTAAACTGTGAGTAAAGCAGGTAAGTGTTACAGGTTAGTAAACAGTGAGAGTAAAGCAGGTATGTGTTACAGGAGTAAACAGTGAGAGTAAAGTAGGTAAGTGTTACAGGAGTAAACAGTGAGAGTAAAGTAGGTAAGTGTTACAGGAGTAAACAGTGAGAGTAAAGCAGGTATGTGTTACAGGAGTAAATAGTGAGAGTAAAGCAGGTAAGTTACAGGTTAGTAAGCAGTGAGAGTAAAGCAGGTATGTGTTACAGGAGTAAACTGTGAGTAAAGCAGGTAAGTGTTACAGGTTAGTAAACAGTGAGAGTAAAGCAGGTATGTGTTACAGGAGTAAACAGTGAGAGTAAAGTAGGTAAGTGTTACAGGAGTAAACAGTGAGAGTAAAGTAGGTAAGTGTTACAGGAGTAAACAGTGAGAGTAAAGCAGGTATGTGTTACAGGAGTAAATAGTGAGAGTAAAGCAGGTAAGTTACAGGTTAGTAAGCAGTGAGAGTAAAGCAGGTATGTGTTACAGGAGTAAACTGTGAGTAAAGCAGGTAAGTGTTACAGGTTAGTAAACAGTGAGAGTAAAGCAGGTAAGTGTTACAGGTTAGTAAACAGTGAGAGTAAAGCAGGTAAGTGTTACAGGTTAGTAAACAGTGAGAGTAAAGTAGGTACAGTATGTGTTACAGGAGTAAATAGTGAGAGTAAAGCAGGTATGTGTTACAGGAGTAAACTGTGAGTAAAGCAGGTAAGTGTTACAGGTTAGTAAACAGTGAGAGTAAAGCAGGTATGTGTTACAGGAGTAAACAGTGAGAGTAAAGTAGGTAAGTGTTACAGGAGTAAACAGTGAGAGTAAAGTAGGTAAGTGTTACAGGAGTAAACAGTGAGAGTAAAGCAGGTATGTGTTACAGGAGTAAATAGTGAGAGTAAAGCAGGTAAGTTACAGGTTAGTAAGCAGTGAGAGTAAAGCAGGTATGTGTTACAGGAGTAAACAGTGAGAGTAAAGCAGGTATGTGTTACAGGAGTAAACAGTGAGAGTAAAGCAGGTATGTGTTACAGGAGTAAACAGTGAGAGTAAAGTAGGTATGTGTTACAGGAGTAAACAGTGAGAGTAAAGTAGGTAAGTGTTACAGGTTAGTAAACAGTGAGAGTAAAGCAGGTATGTGTTACAGGAGTAAATAGTGAGAGTAAAGCAGGTAAGTTACAGGTTAGTAAGCAGTGAGAGTAAAGCAGGTATGTGTTACAGGAGTAAACTGTGAGTAAAGCAGGTAAGTGTTACAGGTTAGTAAACAGTGAGAGTAAAGCAGGTATGTGTTACAGGAGTAAACAGTGAGAGTAAAGTAGGTAAGTGTTACAGGAGTAAACAGTGAGAGTAAAGTAGGTAAGTGTTACAGGAGTAAACAGTGAGAGTAAAGTAGGTAAGTGTTACAGGAGTAAACAGTGAGAGTAAAGTAGGTAAGTGTTACAGGAGTAAACAGTGAGAGTAAAGTAGGTAAGTGTTACAGGAGTAAACAGTGAGAGTAAAGCAGGTATGTGTTACAGGAGTAAATAGTGAGAGTAAAGCAGGTAAGTTACAGGTTAGTAAGCAGTGAGAGTAAAGCAGGTATGTGTTACAGGAGTAAACTGTGAGTAAAGCAGGTAAGTGTTACAGGTTAGTAAACAGTGAGAGTAAAGCAGGTAAGTGTTACAGGTTAGTAAACAGTGAGAGTAAAGCAGGTATGTGTTACAGGTTAGTAAGCAGTGAGAGTAAAGCAGGTATGTGTTACAGGAGTAAGCAGTGAGAGTAAAGCAGGTAAGTGTTACAGGAGTAAACAGTGAGAGTAAAGTAGGTAAGTGTTACAGGAGTAAACAGTGAGAGTAAAGTAGGTATGTGTTACAGGAGTAAACGGTGAGAGTAAAGTAGGTAAGTGTTACAGGAGTAAACAGTGAGAGTAAAGTAGGTATGTGTTACAGGAGTAAACAGTGAGAGTAAAGTAGGTATGTGTTACAGGAGTAAACGGTGAGAGTAAAGTAGGTAAGTGTTACAGGAGTAAACAGTGAGAGTAAAGTAGGTATGTGTTACAGGAGTAAACGGTGAGATTCCGATTCATTTATATCTAGTATTCATTCATTCAGCACATCTGGCTGCATTTCAATCAATGCTTGATAGTGTTAGCATTAGATACTTTTTAAGAGGTGGATTGTTGGCCTGTGTTAAAATACGACGAGCATCTGTGGTGTAATGGTAGTGCATTCCATTGCTAGGGGTTAAACAATTGTGAATTGGAAAATGAAATACCTTTTAGCCAATTTGGTGGGCAAAATACCCACCAAATCAAGTCAAATAATGTGAATGAGCCCCATGACTTGAAGTTGCGTACGAATTGTAGCTGTTTCCACAAGCCTTTTTGCACTTTCCCACATTTGTCAAATTAATAAAAGGGAATGGGATATGACACTTTGATTGGTTTCTTGCATTTTACGCCCAAGACACACCTATAATTAATTAAGAGACTAAGTTCAGCCCATTTGCACGTTGCGCTGTGCTTAGCACTAAAAAAATGCGCGGTCTAAATAGCAAAAGTGGATTTGGACACGCCCTAAATGCACTTAACGCCATGCATTTAGACCAAGCGCTAAGATCACTAAGGTAGAGCCCCTAGAGTTCCAAAACGTTCCAGAGCTCCAGAGGCTTGTGACTAAAGTTGGATACTGAGAGAATGTGGTGATTAGACTAGGCTGAATGGTATGGGATGCTGTGGGTAGTTGAAATGGTGGATGTGGCTCTGGGGGTGGCTGGAGAAGCAGATTGGTGATATGTACTTTTTTTTCCACCACAGGCTGAACACCAAGGATGTACTACCACATCTAAAGAGCGTTGTAACAACTGTTGCATCCTAATCTAACCACAAATGTAATGCATCGTAAAATACAACACTTATATAGCGCTTAGTTATCCTCACATATTTGTGCCAGATACAGAGTTTTTATATTAGCCCACACAAGAGAGGGTCAGTGTGTTTAGAAATTGGGTTGTTTGTTCATGGCGTATGAAACTTTCCATTATCACAAAGCAGCCAGACCATCTTTACCTGCCTGTTTCCCTCTCTCACCCTTCCCTAAACATTACAGAGAACTTCAGCAACTCAAAGACCCATTGAGGCCCTCATATGTAGGCTGTTCTGGTGGGAACATGGGTCGCGGGAGTGTATGAGGTGGGTCCCAGTATAATTCTGTAGTGTACTACGTTATGTAGTATGTGTATTTAACGGGGGCCCTGGAGGGTACTAAATTTCTAATTTGGGCCCCGATATTAAAAAGTATTTCTCATTTGGGTCCCGATATTAAAAAGTATTTCTAATTTGGGTCCCGATATTAAAAAGTATTTCTAATTTGGGTCCCGATGTTAAAAAGTTTAAGAACCAGCGCTGTAGACAGATCGCCGACTAGATGAGAAAGATTTCCCAAAAAAGTACCTGCACTCCCAGTGGACCATCTGTCCCATTAGATCCAGGGATTACTGAAATGTTACCACAAAAAAAAGCAATGCATTACGCTCATATGAAAATTATAGCAAGCTATGATTCACACACATCACGTTAACCTGTTTCTTGCAATAACATTTCTTAATGTGAATGGCAGAGAGAAGCGGAGACGTGCAAAGAGTTTATCCTCAACCTCATTTGGGTCTCATTGGGGTTGTTTTTGTTGAGCTGAAGTTTGATTTTGACCCCATGAATATGAAGCACTGTGCCCAATCCCAAACTATGGATACTATAAAGCCCTTTGTACTGTCCCATGAATCACCACGAGTCCAAGCATGCATGAAATTGGATTTTAAGGAAATTATACTGACAATGCAAGTAACATTAAACGTATAATTTAAAAAAATTATATAAACGTGTTCCTTGTTTTTTCCATGCAGTTGCACAGCCATTATGATGGTCTTTAACTATAAAAGAGCTGAATTGTAATAAAGCAGTTAGTACAACTCGCATCATTACGGAAGTGTGAAATAAATTATCTACTTTGTCAGCTCCTCAGCTTTGAATTACAACTTAGGTTTACCTCAAATTGGAATATGCTTGAACTACAAGCACATCAGTGCACTTCAGTATAGTTTTGGTTTAATTTTTCTCATATTTCTTGATACAGCCTGTGGCCACACTCTAATTCCAGCAATTAACTTTCGCTTTCGGTTAAATCTGGAGACAATTCAGAGCCTTTAGGCTAAAATATAAAACGGCACTGAATGGATGAACTTGAACATAAAATTGTCATGGTTTCTCAGCCTGCTCTTCTCTTGTTGACCACTTTCCTGGGGAGCGCTCGTGTTTGCGTCTCTTCTCATTGTTTTCTTTGTCATTTTGTGTGTTTGGGTTTTTTTCTCAGTGTGTTCACCTGTTCTGTATTTCCGGTCATTATTTAAACCTCGCGTCACCTCTGTTAGACGCTTCCATATTGCCAATCCTTTGACAAGGAAAGCCGGTAATCCACGGTGTAAGACTGACATTTTGCATCGACCGTATCACCTCAACTTGTGGTTCCACGGGACTTGTTGCAGGTGTTTGAGAGTTTGCTAGAAACTTAGTTCAGGTTATTCGTTTCTATCCTGTCTCTTTTATTTTCACCTTTGTCTCCCTGTCCTTGACAGATTGTCTTCGCCGTCTTCTGTTACCTCTTGTTTGTGTTTTTCGGCTCCCTCGTTGTGAGCTATAGGGTTTTCTGTGTCGTTTGTCTTAATCTCTAGTTTTAGAGTTTTCGCCCTATTCGGGTCGCTTTGAGTTTGGTAGCGTAGTCTCTCGTTGTAAGGAGAGTTTATTGTTTTTCTTATTCTGTAAGTATGTAACCCTGTTTGCGGGTTTTTCCTTTCCGTTTTGTGGTGTTCATATTGAGCACTTAAAATTAACTCATTGTCGCGTCTGGTCCTTCGTTTCTAACGCTACCCCTGACAAATATAATATATTCTCCATTTCTACTGGTAGATTGACATTGACAAATGTTAGCTTGAACAGTAAGGTGAGATGCAGTGCGTATTTAGTCTATAGTCTACCCACCCTACCCAGATATTCCCACTCAGGATGTCTTGAATTATCGGATAAGATGGGGAAGATGATATCCAAATATGTTCTGCTAAATTACTACTAAATTTAAACATATTTCGTTATCTGCTTAATTTTACGTAACGTTTATACATAAACAAGTATGCTTTTATGGGAAAGAAATAACAGTGCTCAAAAGAAAATCATATAAAGGGATTTCTGCCCCACTATTGGGGTAAGATGCCCCCCTACCTAGGTCATGAACCCCCCCAGGGCAACTTGCTTACTGTTATTTACTAAGTTATGGCAAATGAGAAATCACAGTATTCAGGGCAAAGAAGTAGAATGTTCTTGACTGGCCAAGTCAGTCACCTGATCTGAATCCAATGTGTTTTACTTGCTGAAGACAAGATCGGCTGAATCCCAAACTGAGCCCTTGTGGACTCGTGGACTGTGGACTTTAATGCCGTATTTCCGGGGGCAGGTAAGTCTGCATTGATGCGGACTTGCAAAAAGTGCGGGTAAAGTCCGCATAAGCGTTGTTTTCACAATGGGACTAAGCACTCAGACTTAACGAGAACGCATCTTTGAGTGCGAGCCCAGAGAATGCTATTCAGCCACTGAAAGAAAAACACCCCAGAAACAAACAGGAACTGAAGATGGCTGCAGTACAGGCCTGGCAGAGCATCTCCAAGGAAAATACCCAGCATATGGGGATGTCTATGGGTCGCACACTTCAGGCAGTCATCGAATGCAAATAATTCGCAACAACCTACTAAATGTGACGACTTAATTTAAGTATAAAACAGGCTGTATTTTTTCACAGATCACCCGATATGGATGTAACTACCCTCAAATGAAAGCTGACATTCTGCACTTTAACTTCAAGTTCATCGCTTTATTTCAAATCCAATATTCTGGAGTACAGAGCCAAAATAACAATTTTTATAAAACTTTATATGTGTCTATGTTATCACCTAGCATGCATCACAATTGCTCTCCATAACTATGTCAAGTGTGTTTGCTCTGTGTGTGAATTGTTTAATGCAGTAGCCAACAGTTGTTCGTTAAAAACAAAAAGAAACAAAACAACGTAAGAATAATTTAGCAATTTCATTCTCTGCCCTTTGCACAGACATCAAGTAAAAGTTTGAGGGAGAAAATAAGTGATATTTCTACAACAGCTGCGAAAAATCTGTGTGGTAAGTAATAGAATCTAAATTATATAGCAATAAATGTACATGCACCATCTGTGGAGAGGAATGGTGCTAAAAATGTACACAAGCATGCAGTCAGTTGGAGTAAATCACATTGTATTTAGAAAGATAGTAGTCTTCATACATACTTTTATTCAATTATATTCTAAATCAATTATATTCTAAATCAATTAAAATATTTTTTACAGCTGCAGGCATCAGTGATGCTCAGATTCTCACCTTAACACCTTAACAAAAATTGTATCATCGTCCAAATACTTATTGACTGCACTGTATATGTGTCTATGGTACCACCTAACATCACACTTGGTCTCCATAACTATGTCAAGCGTGTTTGCTCTGTGGGTGAACTGTGTTTAATGCAGTAGCCAACAGTTCTTTGTTCCAAACAAAACATAAGGAGTAATTTTGCAATTTCATTATCTTCCCTTTGCACAGACATCAAGTAAAAGTTTGAGGGAGAAAATAAGTGATATTGCTTCGACAGCTGCAGAAAGTCTGTGTGGTAAGTCTAACTGTGAGGGTTGGTGTAAGGTTCGGAGAACGAAACGCGACCGATAAGGATTCTAAAAGCGTCTCGAAAGATACGCCACAAAAGCGGAAGAAACAGCAAAAACCTCCCTAGCACAAGGCAAATGATTACTACCTCAAAAGGACGCGAGACTTGAAAATAGCGAATATAAATAACAAAAGAACCTCAAGCTCTAAATCAAAGAGCGCAAACAAGAGGTTGAAAACCAAAAGAAAAACCCAAGTAACGGGTGAAGGAAAGAAATAGAAAATCAAGCCTGTTACCTAAGCTCTGTAGCAATAGAGCTGAACACAAAAGGTAACAGGTCGAGAGATATTAGGATAAAGCAAAAGATTGGACATGAAAGAAATAACCCAATCTAATCTTAAACAATAACCGGACTTGCTGCGTTTCTTATTTGTACAAACCAGAAATGCAGTGACCGAATTCTTACACCGTTTACCGACAGAGACAATATTGAAGTGTAGAAAGACGGAAGTCCTGAGCTATACAGTCAAGCCAGAAAGTCTGCACACCCTTTTCACCTTCTCCACGTTTTATTACGTTACAGACTTATACTACAATAGATTGAGTTCATTTTTTGCCTCAAACATCTACACACAATAGCCAATAAGACTTTCTTCAGACTTTCCGGCTTGACTGTATATAACGGGCAGGAAACTCGAAACAGGTGTGAGGAATAATAGCCGGGCGATATCCAAACACCGAAACGGAGGCGGAAAAAATCCGATAGATCGCCCCGCCACCGCCAATAAGAATGGCGACCGCAGAAACAGCAGAGGCTGCCAGTAACCATGACAGTAACAGTAGAGTTTGTATATGAATCCAAATGAGCAATACATGTACATGCACCACCTGTAGAGATGAATGATGCTGAAACTACACAAGTTAGTTAGTTGGAGTTAAGCATTAGTTAAAGATAGTAGTCTTCATATATAGGGCCTACTTTTATTGAATTATATTCATGTTTCCAGTTATGGAAATAAGAGTCTGGAGGGAGTGGCAAGTGATGGACAGGCCAGGTCCAGCCCTCATAATCAAAACCTGCATGATTCCCTGGTGGCCTCTCCTCCTGTGCAGCCGGATAAAAAAGCCACCAGCTCCAGCCCAAATTACAATCCAAACCCTCATGATTACAGAGTGGACCCTCGTTCTGTGCAGCCGGATAAAAAAGCCACCAGCTTCAGCCCAAATTACAATCCAAACCCTCATGATTACCGAGTGGACCCTCGTTCTGTGCAGCCGGATAAAAAAGCCACCAGCTTCAGCCCAAATTACAATCCAAACCCTCATGATTTCCGAGTGGACCCTCGTTCTGTGCAGCTGGATGAAAAAGCCACCAGCTTCAACCCAAATTAATCCAAACCCTCCCGGATTTTCAGTGCCCAATCTGTCACGATTCTAGTTGTCATGTCACGTTTTATTTTATTTTCTTGTCTTAGTTAGATTTCTTGTAATGTCACGTATTGTGTTTAGTTTAGTCACGCCACGTTTTATCTTTTATTCTTGTTACATTTAATTTTTATGTCATGTCACGTTTCATGTTTGATTAATGTTACGGTTCCCGTCCGTTGTTTAGCATACACATTTCCGTGTTTTTCCGCAGCCTTGCGTTCATGCTGTTTCTCTATCTCTCTTGCTGTCGCTCATGCTTCCCTAATTGTTTCATTCTCCCGTGTCTAGTTTACTAATCTACTAACGTTAGATCAGGATTGGGTAATACTAACTCTCTAACCATGTGTTCATGTTTAACTTACGTTTCTCGTGCATGTCATTTACTAATTTACTAACGCTAGGTCAGGATAGGTTTATTACTAACGAGTACTACCTTGTCAGCCTTTCACACCTGATTTCCATTCGCATGCTGCTCTCAAGCAAAGTGTCTGCACCTGTCTACACCTGCATTTAAGCTCAGTGTTCATGTCTTGTCTTTGTGAAATTGTTGCCTCCTGTTTGTCAGTGCACGTTTGAGCGGTTTGCCAAGCTTGCCTTTTTGTTTACGATCCAAGCCTGTTATTGACCTCTGTTTTGTTAACCACTACCTGCCTGTACCACAAGTTTTTGCCTGCTGTCTTTTGTACTTTTGCCCTGTGGAGCGGACTTCGGTCTTGACTCTTGCGTTGCCTTTGACCCTGAGCCTGCCTACCGTCTGCCTGTACTTCTGCCCCGCTGACCGCTACTCTGGTTACTGGACTATTGCATGGTGTACCGATTCAGAGACTGCGTTCTCCGTCGGTACTGTACATTAGTTTTGGCTGGATTTTTTGTGTATGAACTTTGCTTTTTGGCTACGCTCATTGGACATTCCTTTAATAAAGCCCTGACGGGACTATCATTCAACCACTGTTTCTGAGTCGTGCATTTCGGGTCCAACCCTCACGCACCAGTCTCACAATCTTCTGCATCCAGGTACTTATTTAAGTTTTTGTTTTTATTTAATTCTGAAAATGTTCCATAGGGGACAAATGTAAGCTGGACCCCGTGCACTTGGACTCCAACATGATTTGAGAAGTATTATAATAATTAATTGTAAAATGTTTACCTACCAGAATAGTCGCTCTTAGGCAATGATGTCAGGTGACCATGCCAAGTGCCGCTGCGTGATGATGTCAATTTTGTGTTGTGCCACAGAACTCTGCCACTTGGCGCTGGTGTGATCAGGATTAGTTTCTAAACTGAGGGGAGCATCATTGGACTATGGATTACTGTTTGAACCCCACTAAATATGATTTCTTAAAATACTTTACCTAATGTTTTGGCCTTAAATATTTTATTTGTGGTTTGACACTTTAAAAATAGGTCTTCAGGCTTTTCAGACTTCCCATTGTAGTCAACGCACACCTTGCTGCCAAATGGGTAATGCTCAAATTCAGAAAGAAACACCAACCAAACCTTGAACGGCAATGCAGGCCAAAGCAGTGTGATCCGTATTAATCCAGGCAGAGGTTAAAGGGTGCACTGGCATTGATCGGCCAATAGAGGTCACTATTGCCATTGGACCGTATTATTGCAGTGCCCTTGGGAGGCTGGTGATCGTCCTGTTGGATGTGCAGCACCAACTGTCAGAAGACTCACTAACAATTAAATGGCTTTTTACTTTAAAAGCCAAGGGCCAACCATAGCATCCCAATCGATCATTTTCATCATCTGACTATCTAAATTCCTGAATATCTACCTCAACCTGTGCCAAATGGACATATCCTGTGGTGGACGAGGGCAGTTGCCTGTTCACATTAAAGCATTTATGTGAGTTTTATATGAAAGCCTTATTTTTTTTCAACAGTCTGAAATGTACTAGATTAAATCTCAATTGTACATGTCTTCCCCAATAAGTTTAAAGATCTTTCAACTAATGGGCTCACATCTTGAAATCATGTGCCAAAACACTACCATGCGTTTCTTCATGTTTTTGTCTTGACCCAGTGAAAGTCCACATATTTGGAGATATCCCGATAAGCTTGGCGTGCGAATTGAAGAGTGTAAACTGGAGCGGTGCAGCGTCATTCTAATCCTCTGTCTCGTTGCTGAACTCAAGGCAGCATTGAGTATGATTCCAGGTGAGCACACTCATTTTCTTCTGTCATCTTCCGTCTGTGGTTTAAAACTACTGGAGGTAACCCAAATCCATC
Organism: Ilyophis sp. 1 JC-2022; assembly: GCA_022702515.1. Taxonomy (NCBI): domain Eukaryota; kingdom Metazoa; phylum Chordata; class Actinopteri; order Anguilliformes; family Synaphobranchidae; genus Ilyophis; species Ilyophis sp. 1 JC-2022. The sequence continues at coordinate 81,971,176 of CM040395.1, forward strand.
CTCCCACTGGGTGTATTATACTCTCCTAAAAGCAGTGCCACTCCGACAAATTTCATAGAAGTTCCATAAGGCTGAGGCGAGAACTGGGTATTATATCAGCGCTGAAAATACAGACGAGGGGTCTAGAAACAGCCGCCCCTGCCTTAACTCTATCCCCAACCATGTTGTACGAAAATCTGAAACTGATCTAGGGTCTGCGCTTTGTCCTCGAGCCACGCGGTCGGGGCGGACCAATAGTTGCAATGATGCCTAATTATAGCCAAGCAATGATTATCAATTTTGCAAGTTTCCCCTCAAGCCGCAGTCAGCACGAAAGCTTCTGGGGACGCTGATAACCCATTCAGTTATTGTCCATTACATTCACACTAAAACATTACATTTTTAGTGTGAACGTTGACGTGTCATGCAGCTAACATTTAGATATGAATTTGTTTGTATGCGGCTGAATAATTAGCTACTGATGCAATATGGTGTTACCTTGCTGAAGTGTAGGCTACAAGGAACATCACTTAGTCTACTTGAGAACGAAAGCTGAAACCTTTTGGTTAGCCTACATGTTTGTGAGCTGCCCCACTGTCAACAATAACTACAGTTCTCATCCCTTGTGCTTTAGTGGGTATATGAACAAAGAGATGCAAGTGTCACCATAAAATGAACAGCACCCGTGTTGTTTCTGAACCCAATCGCTCTGTTCATCACCAAGTCCAACCCGATCCATGGGGCACACTTTTAATTAATTTTTGTGTTTTGTTAATTTGATACTTGAGACGTAGTGCGTGGAGGGTTGGACCCGAGAAGCACAACTCAGAACAACAGATGTAATAAATACCCGCAAGGGTTTTATTAAGGAAAGTCCAGTAATCGTTGTCTTAGCACAAGCAAAGGTCATACACAAAAAGATCCAGCCAATAAACAAAAGTACCGAGGGAGAAGGCAGTCTCGTCGTCGGTAAGCCAGGCAGTAGTTCGGAACCAGGAAGGCAATCAGCGTGGCAGAGGTACAAAAGGGAGAAGGCAAAAGAATAGTCGAAAACAAACAGGGTCAGACCGGAGTCCTCGCCGCGTGGCAAAAGTACAAAATCAGCAAACAGGAATCGTGGTCAGGACAGGCAGTGAAAACAAAAAGCTGGCAGTAACAGTGGTCAATAAACAGGCTTGGATCAAAACAGGAAATCAGAATAAGAATGCTTGACAAAATGCTTAAGAGTGCTAGTGAGGCAACAATTTCGCAAGGACATGACATGAACACTGATCTTATATGCAGGTGTAGACAGGTGCAGACACTTAGCTTGAGAGCAGCAGGAAATTCACAACAGCTTGAGAAAATGACACGTAACGAGGCAATTAGTAAATCATTAGTAGTTAACCTATCCTGACCTAGCGTTAGTAAATTAGTCATTAACATGTACGAGAAACGTAAGGTAAACATGAACACATGGTTAGATAGTTAGTATTACCCAATCCTGATCTAATGTTAGTATATTAGTAATTAGACAAGGGAGAATGAAACAATTAGGGAAGCGTGAGTGACAGCAAGAGAAGAAACAGCATGAACGCAAGGCTGCGGAAAAACATGGAAATATGTATGCAAACTAATAGACTATGACAGAACGTGAATACAAATAAGGGCGTGACATAACAATAAACATAAAACATGGCGTGGAACGGTTAGAACCGTAACAGTACCCCCCTCTTAACGACCGACTCCTGGCGGTCCATGGTGCTTATCAGGGTGGTCTCGATGAAAGTCCTTAATGAGGCTGCGGTCCAAGATAAGGCTGGGAGCGATCCAGGAACGCTCCTCTGGACCGTAGCCCTCCCAGTCGACCAGATACTGGAACCCCCGGCCTCGTTTACGAATGTCCAAAAGCTTTTTCACAGTATAAGCAGGGTGGTTATCAATAATACGGGGGGGAGGGGGAGGGGGATCCGGGGGACACAGAGGGTGGGTGGACACAGGCTTAATACAAGAAACATGAAATGTGGGATGAATTTTAAGGGAAGCAGGGAGTGACAATCTAACAGCAGAGGGGTTGATGATGGAGTCAATCTTGAAGGGGCCAATGAATCGGGGTTGGAGCTTGCGTGACGTGGATTGAAGGGGAATGTCCTTTGTGGAAAGCCACACAGAGTCGCCAGGCTTGTAAGCGGGTGCAGGTGTGCGGTGGCGATCAGCGACACGCCGGTTGCGGTCAGCCGTGCGAAAAAACGCGGCCCTGGTGTCCTTCCATAGCTTGAGGCACCGGCGCATGTGGGTGGCGAGGGAAGGGACAGCAATCTCGGCCTCTTGGTCGGGAAACAGAGGTGGGAGGTAGCCTAGGGAGATCTCGAATGGGGATTTCCCCGTGGAGGCACAGGGCAATGCGTTGTGCGCATATTCCACCCAGGTGAGCATCTTGCTCCAGACAGACGGGTTCTTTGCGGAGACACAGCGTAATGCAGCTCCGAGGTCTTGGTTAGCCCTCTCCGTCTGGCCATTAGACTGAGGGTGGTAGCCTGAGGTGAGGCTTACCGTAGCTCCGAGCGCCGAACAGAACGCCTTCCAGACCTGGGAGATGAACTGGGGTCCTCGGTCGGAGACGATGTCCGCTGGGATGCCGTGGATCCGGAAGACCTCTTTGACCAGAACGTCAGCGGTTTCTTGGGCGGAGGGCAGTCCTGGCAGGGGAATGAAGTGTGCCGCCTTGCTGAAGCGGTCAACAACGGTGAGAATCGTGGTGTTACCCTCGGATGGTGGAAGTCCAGTAACAAAATCCACACCGATGTGGCTCCAAGGTCGGCTGGGCACAGGCAGCGGCTGAAGAAGTCCCGCCGGGGCTTGATGAGAAGCTTTACTCCTGGCACAGGTGGTACAAGCCTTTACGAACATCCTGGTGTCAGAAGCCATGGAACTCCACCAGAACTTCCGCTTGAGCACTGCCATCGTGCGGGTGAAGCCGGGATGACAAGAGAGTGGCGAGGAGTGGGCCCACTGAAGCACCTGAGTCCGAGCAGTAGAGGGAACATACAGGCGATTACCCGGAACGGCTCTGGGGTCGGGCTCGTTGCGTAGCGCCCTCTGTATGACTGCCTCGATCTTCCACGAGACCGAGGCGATGGTGCAGGAGGCGGGCAGAATGTTCTCAGGTCTCTCTTTCTCCAAACATGAGTCAAATTGCCTGGAAAGGGCGTCAGGCTTAATGTTTTTGGAGCCGGGGTGGTAAGTGAGAGAGAAATTAAATCTCCCAAAAAATAGGGACCACCTGGCCTGGCGAGAGTTGAGTCTCTTGGCAGTCTGGAGGTAGGCTAAGTTCTTGTGGTCCGTCCACACCACAAATGGTACTTCGGCCCCCTCCAGCCAGTGTCTCCACTCCTCCAATGCCATTTTGACGGCGAGAAGTTCCCGGTTGCCAACATCATAGTTTTTCTCCGCTGGTGAAAGTTTGTGGGAGAAAAACGCACAGGGGTGCAGCCGGTTGTCAGTGGCGGAGACCTGGGAGAGCACCGCTCCCACCCCAGTGTCAGAGGCATCTGCCTCGACCACGAACTGGCGAGTGGGATCAGGGTGAATGAGAATGGGGGCGGAAGCGAACAGTCTCTTAATCTTGCAAAAAGCCCCCTCCGCTTCGGGGCTCCAGCGGAACGGTAAGGCAGTGGACGTGAGCTTGGTGAGGGGTGCGACAACTTGGCTATAGCCCCTGATGAATCTTCTATAAAAGTTAGCGAATCCCAAGAAGCGCTGTAAATGTTTCCGCGTGGCAGGCGTGGGCCAGTCAGTGACCGCCTGAATCTTCTTGGGATCCGCCCTGATCTGTCCCCTCTCTAGAATAAACCCCAGGAACTCCACTGTGTCCGAATGGAAAACGCACTTCTCCGCCTTGACAAATAGTTTGTTCTCCAACAGTCTTTGGAGAACTTGTCTGACGTGGACTTCATGTTCCTGAGGGTTCTTGGAATAAACCAGGATGTCGTCGAGGTAGACAAATACGTGTCGACGTAGCACGTCATTGACCAGGGCTTGGAACACCGCAGGGGCGTTGGTGAGTCCGAATGGGATGACCAGGTATTCAAAGTGTCCGAGAGAGGTGTTGAACGCCGTCTTCCACTCGTCCCCCTCTCGAATACGGACCAGGTGGTAAGCGTTGCGTAGGTCGAGCTTGGTGAAGATGGTGGCTTCATGGAGAGGATGAAAAGCAGAGTCAATGAGGGGTAAAGGATACTTATTCTTGATCGTGATGTTATTGAGTTCTCTGTAGTCAATGCATGGGCGTAGGGAACCGTCCTTCTTCTGGACGAAGAAGAACCCCGCCCCCACGGGTGAAGAGGACGGACGAATCAGCCCATTGGTGAGACAGTCCCGGATGTATCTCTCCATGGCCTCCCTCTCCGGTCTGGAGACCTTGTAGAGACGACTTGATGGTAGTGGTGTGCCGGGCAACAGCTCAATGGTGCAGTCATAGGGTCTGTGTGGGGGCAGAGTCTGAGCCTGCGTCTTGGAGAAGACTGTCTCCATGTCCAGGTAGACCGCAGGCACCGTCTCCAGTGAAGGCTTGGGGGCTTTGGGTGGAGTGGGTAAGTCCTCTGCTGGAGCAGGAGCGGATCGCAGGCATTGTTGGTGGCAATCGCGGGTCCAAGCTTGGATCTGACCTGTCTTCCAGTCGATGATGGGGTTGTGTTTCCTGAGCCATGGTAACCCCAAAATGAGCGGATCGTTGGGAGAGCGGATGACGTGAAACTGGATAATTTCTTGGTGATTGCCGGAGATAATCAGTAGAATGGGTTCGGTGATGTGGGTCATTTGACAGAATGTCTTTCCATCAAGGGACCGAGCATTCAAGGGGTGGGGCAATGGAAGGGTGGGAATGTTCATGTCCTTGACCATCACCTCATCAATCAAATCGAGGTCCGCTCCGGAGTCCATCAGCGTTCTGACCTCGATCTCTCTCCCTGGCAACATGATCAAGGCCATGAGGGTCTGGCGAGAGTCATCTCCGCTGGTCTTCTCCGGGTAGGTCAGGGATCCAATCCGAAGTGGGGCATCGGCGTCTGACTTCTTGGAGCGAAGTCTGCACTGCTGTAGAGTATGCCCAAGCTTGCCGCAGTAGAAGCATGACCCAGTCTCTTTACGGCGTTTCCGCTCCTCCGACGAGACTCTCACCCCAGTGCGTGAGAGATCCATGAGCTCGGCCTCCTCCACTGGTCCCTCTCTGGGTCGAGGACTTGACCATCGTCTGGGGTAGGGCTGGCCGGCCGGAACTTGCCTCTCGTGGTGGCGTTGTCTGGAGCGGTTGTCCAGGCGAATGGCGGCACGAACGAGTTCATCAAGTTGCGTGATGGGTTCTTGATGTGCCAGCTCGTCCTGCAGAGTCTCACTGAGACTGGCCCGGAACAGATCGGCAAGAGCCTCCTTGTTCCAGTGGGTAGCAGCGGCGATGGTGCGGAACTCAATCGAATGATCCGCGGCGCTGTTCTTGCCTTGGCGGAGGGTGATCAGGCGTTGAGAGGGTTCTTGATCGCTAGACGCGTGTTGGAACACTTTGCGAATCTCCTGGGAAAATGCCGCGTAGCGAGAGGGAAGTGACCCACTGGACCATACAGCTGTGGCCCAGTCCAGGGCTCTCCCCTTCAGCAATCCCATCACGTATCCAATCCGCCGCTCGTCGTCCTGGTAGGTCTGTGGTTGCTGCCGGAACACAAAGTCACACTGGAGGAGGAACGATCTGCATCTCTCCGGTTCTCCGACGAACCTCTCCGGGGGGGGTTGCTGTGGCTCCCGGAATTGCCAGGTTCCCGTGGCGTTGAACAGGGGTGATGCAGGCGTGCTGACAGGCTGTTCTGTGGGACGTGGCTGGACAGCAAGGATGATTCTCCTCATCTCCTGGCACAGCTCTCTCATCTCCCGGCGTAGAGAGGAGATCTCCTGGGTGTGCTCCTGCACGATGGCACCTTGTTCCACGAGTGCGTGGTGCATTGCGGATGAGTCGGCAGGGTCCATGTTGGCGAAATTGTTCTGAGACGTAGTGCATGGAGGGTTGGACCCGAGAAGCACAACTCAGAACAACAGATGTAATAAATACCCGCAAGGGTTTTTATTAAGGAAAGTCCAGTAATCGTTGTCTTAGCACAAGCAAAGGTCATACACAAAAAGATCCAGCCAATAAACAAAAGTACCGAGGGAGAAGGCAGTCTCGTCGTCGGTAAGCCAGGCAGTAGTTCGGAACCAGGAAGGCAATCAGCGTGGCAGAGGTACAAAAGGGAGAAGGCAAAAGAATAGTCGAAAACAAACAGGGTCAGACCGGAGTCCTCGCCGCGTGGCAAAAGTACAAAATCAGCAAACAGGAATCGTGGTCAGGACAGGCAGTGAAAACAAAAAGCTGGCAGTAACAGTGGTCAATAAACAGGCTTGGATCAAAACAGGAAATCAGAATAAGAATGCTTGACAAAATGCTTAAGAGTGCTAGTGAGGCAACAATTTCGCAAGGACATGACATGAACACTGATCTTATATGCAGGTGTAGACAGGTGCAGACACTTAGCTTGAGAGCAGCAGGAAATTCACAACAGCTTGAGAAAATGACACGTAACGAGGCAATTAGTAAATCATTACCGTAAATTCCGGACTATTGAGCGCACCTGAATAAAAGCCGCACCAACGAAATTTAGAAGAAAAGAAAAATTTGTACATATATAGGCCGCACTTGTCTATAAGCCGCAGGTGTCCACGTTGTAACATGAGATATTTACGTACACAGAAAGATGATACACAGTAGGGATGTGCGCGTTTAGTCGACTAGACGATTCAACGTTGCTACCCTCGCTAGTCGGCACCAGAAATACTAGTCGGTTAAACTTATTATTTTATTAATGTACACATTTAAATGACATATTGACATAATTTGCACTGAAATGTCATGTTTTCCTGGTTAAATGTTGCTTTATAAAAAAAACGAGCATCCGTTACTATGTTAACAACGCAGGATTAAAAAAATAAATAATAATAACTTTTAAACGAAGGAAAAAAACAAAACGGATTAGCCTGTTCGCCCTGCAAGTTAAACCAGCGAGGTGGAAAAAGTAAGTAGCCCTATCGCGTTGTTGAATAGCCCAATAAAACGAATCTAATGTCGATCAGTAGGCCTACGTAATTGTTATTTTTTTGTGGGCCTATTATTGGTAGTTTTTCTGATGACCGATTATTATTTTTTACTGTATTTGCTATGCGATCGCGATCGCGTTCACCCAATGCAAATACCGTTGTAATAATCAGGCACGTTTCCTAAAAATGTTTTGCAGCAGCTCTATTTCCTTCTTCGACAGCCAGATCGATTGCCTTTAACTTAAAAGCTGCATCATATGCATTTCTTCGTGTGTTTTCCATGATGAGGGTGTGTGCATGATGCGCAAAACGGCTGTTCAAAACACAATCAAACTAGCGTCTTCCTCGGCGCATTATCTCTGTCTGTCTCGCTCTTGCGCTTCCTGCTAGAGCGCCCCCCTGGAGGCCGTTAGCTCGTAAAAATCTATAGATTAGCCGCACCGTTGTATTGGCCGCAGGGTTCAAAGTGTGTGAAAAAAGTAGCGGCTTATAGTCCGGAAATTACGGTAGTAGTTAACCTATCCTGACCTAGCGTTAGTAAATTAGTCATTAACATGTACGAGAAACGTAAGGTAAACATGAACACATGGTTAGATAGTTAGTATTACCCAATCCTGATCTAATGTTAGTATTGTGGCGAGCCATGGAGTCGGAGTCAGGTATTCTTGTTGGAAATAGTTTATTGAGTAAGAGCACAATCTCTTAGTTCCTTCTTCTCCAGTTAACAGTTAGAATAGACATCGCTTGCTGGATCGTAGCCAGCTTTATAGCCCCTCTATGCAAATAAACCTGCTTAACAAAGGCGGCCCTTGATAGGTGCCCTGCAGCTCACCCCAACCAATCACACGTAATTCACTCTGTCATACGTCAATCAACAAACGGTCTCTAGCGCGGACCTGGTTGAACACCTGCTGGTCATTCAGAGGTCAACTGCCACTTGCTACTGCACACGTCATTACATTTGAACACAACAGTTGACATGCACAACGATCCCCGTTACTCGCAATCGCCCCGGATCGCCACACTGCCCCCACCTAAGGGGTCAGCAGTCCCTTGCGACCCCTTTAACTGTCCGCACTCACGTACAAAGTCCCGGAACCGGGCAGGAGTCCTCCGTTGGCGAAAAGGGCGATTCGGGCCCTCAGCTGCCGCTGGGTTTTCCGGTGGAGGAGGGGTGGGCGCACGTAAAGCGGGCTGATCCTCGCCGACGCCCATCCCCTCCTCAACACCGTCCCGGAAACGGGCAGGAGTTCTCCGTGGGCGAGAAGGGCCCTCAGCTGGCACTGGGTTTTCTGGTGGAGGAGGGGTGGGCGCACGTAAAGCGGGCTGATCCTCGCCGACGCCCATCCCCTCCTCAACACCATCCAACAGCGGCCGGTAAGGAGCTAGACGGTCCCGGTGAAGCACCACCAGTTTCCTTCGGCCGGGCATGCGCACTCGATAGACCACCTCGCTCAGCCGGCCCACCACTTCACCAGGGCCCCGCCAATGCGACTGCAGTTTCGGGGACAGACCCTTCTTACGGATCGGACAATAGATCCATACCTTGTCTCCGTGGGTGAAAGGCTGTCCCCGACAGCGCACATCATACGCTCGCTTTTGCTTGAAGCTCGCGGTGGATTGGGCCTGGCGGGTAAAGCTGTGGGCGGTCTCCAGGCGCTCGATCAAAGCCCGTGCGTACCCGGCCTCTGACTGGTGGTGCTCCGTGGATCCGGGCGGGGCTCCAAACACCAAATCAACGGGCGTCCTTAGCTCTCGCCCGAACATGAGTGCAGCGGGGGAGCACTGGCTGCTCTCCTGCACGGCGGAGCGGTAGGCCCACAGGACCAAGGGCAAATGGCAGTCCCAGTCTCGCTGGTGCTGGCTAGCTAGAATGGCTAACTGGGTGGCCAGGGTTTTATTAAAGCGTTCAACCAGTCCATCGCTCTGGGGATGCAACGCCGTAGTGCGGGTCTTGGCCACTCCCAGCCGCGTACACACAGCTGCCAGCACCCGCGACTCGAAATTTCGCCCCTGGTCGCTGTGCAGCTCCTCGGGGGCCCCGAACCGGGCGAACATCTCTGTCACGAGCCTTTCCGCCGTCGTGTCCGCTGATTGGTCCGGCACCGCGTACGCCTCGGGCCACTTGGTAAAGTAGTCCATGGCCACAAGCACATAGCGGTTGCCGGACTCAGTGACGGGGAAAGGCCCTAAGATGTCTACCCCGACCCGTTCCATAGGAGCCCCCACTACGTACCGCTGAAGGGGGGCCTGCGACCGCTGCGTCGGCCCCTTCTTGGCCGTGCAGGCGTCGCAGCAGTGGACGTGCAGCTCCACGTCCCGGCGGCAGGCAGGCCAGTAGAACCTCCTCCGCAGTCGGTGCAAAGTCTTGCTGATGCCAAAGTGCCCCGCCCCCACAGAGCCATGCATCAGTCCAAGTACCTGGGGGCGGAGCGCACGGGGCACCAGCAGCTGGAGGAGATCCTGGTCGGAACCGGGGGCCTGCCACCGCCGATAGAGTAGCCCACCCTGCGACGTCAGGCTCCCCCACTGACTCACATAAGCCTTAACCGCTGGGCTACTAGCCGACACTTCTCCCCATGCAGGCCGTGTACCTGCCGCGATCCAGCGCTGCACTTGCTGCAGCTCGCCGTCGCCCTCCTGCGCTAGGCGCAGGTCCTGCTGGCTAAACGGCAACCATCCAACCTCACCTTCTATAGCCCGAACTGGGCACGCTATCTCCGTCACCTGCTCTCGCTGCTCGGCTTTAGTGCAAGGCCTACAGTCCAGCTCTGCACAGGGCCTCCGTGAAAGCGCATCTGCATTACCATGCAGCTTTCCGGGCCTGTGCTGAATCTGGAAATCGTACTCCTGCAACAGCTCGAGCCAGCGGGCTACCTGGCCCTCCGGATCTTTAAAATTTAAAAGCCAGGTTAGTGACGCGTGATCTGTCCTAATAAGGAAATGGCAGCCTTGCAGGTACGGGCGAAAATGGCGAACCGCTTTGACCACCGCTAACAGCTCGCGCCGAGTCACGCAGTAGTTTCGCTCTGCCTTGCTCAGCGCGCTACTGTAGTAGGCTACCGCTCGTTCCCCGTCTGGTCCCACCTGGGAGAGCACGGCCCCGACTCCGACATTGCTAGCGTCCGTGTCGACGATGAATGGTCGCGCGACATCCGGATATGCTAGAATGGGAGCCGCCGTTAGGGCGTCTCTCAACTGGTCAAAAGCATTCTGGCAGTCCCCTGTCCACTCGAACTGTTGACCTTTATTCGTCAAGCGATGAAGCGGACTAGCCAGGGTGGCGAAGCTCAAGACAAAGCGTCTGTAGTACGACACTAGTCCCAAGAAGCTCCGCAGCTCACCCACATTGCTAGGCGTCGGCCATTCCCGCACAGAAGCCACCTTAGCTGGGTCAGTGGCTACACCCTGCTCGCTAACGACGTGCCCCAGGAAAGCTGTCTCCCTCCGGAGCAGCTGACACTTTTTAGGATTGAGCCGTAGCCCAGCCCGGCCAATCTCCGTAAGCACGTCAGTTAGGTGAGCGAGGGCTTGCTCGAAGTCGCTGGCGTGTACTAGGAGGTCGTCCAGGTACACGACACAGGAACTCCGCGGGACGGACGACAGCACCCGCTCCATCAGTCGCTCAAAAGTGGCAGGGGCGTTACAGAGCCCGAACGGCATGACCCGGAACTGCCACAACCCTTGCCCTATCGTGAAAGCTGATTTTGCCCTCGCTTCCGGGGACAGCCTCACCTGCCAATAGCCACTGCGGAGGTCCAGCGAGCTAAACCAACTGGACCCCGCGATATGGTCTAAGGCCTCGTCAATACGGGGAAGTGGATAGGCGTCTTTCTTGGTGATCTGATTAAGACGCCTATAATCTACACAAAAACGCCACTCCCCGTCCTTCTTTTTTACCAGGACAGCAGGGGCCGCCCATGGGCTTTCAGAGGGCTCGATAATGCCCGCAGCTGCCATCTCCCTTATCTTGTCCTCCGCCACCTGTCGCTTGGCTAGAGACAGCCGGTGCGGACGTAGCCGAATGGGCACAGCCGAGCCAGTATCAATCTGGTGTTGAACCAGCTCGGTCTGTGTGCATTCTTCGTCCCGCACAGCGAATAGGTGAGTGTAACGGACAAGCAGGGCTTTAAGCTGCTGGCTCTGCTGCGGTGTGAGCCCTTTGCTGCTGCGCGTCCATAATGCTAGGACGGCTTGCAGCACCCCCGCAGAGGGCTGGGTAGCTGAGGCTAGCCCGCCCGTCTGCGGTGGCACTGTAACCTGAGGTGGTACCACGGTAACGAGCGGCGAATCAGCGGTGGCCATTTCAAGCACAGAACTGGGGCGACAGTGTTTGGGGGGCACCCCAGGGCATTCAGTTCGGCGGGCTGCTTGTAATTCACATTTTGATCGGAGGCCCAGCGTTTCAGTACCAATAGTTATCGTCTCGGCTATCACATTTATGCTAGTTCCCCACAACGCTAACAAGTCTAAACCGATAATGCATGCATCTTTTATATCTGCTAACCAAAACTCGTGTTTCACTCGCTGGGCTCCTGCACACACTTGTAATTGTTTACTACCACGCATGCCCATCTTCTGCCCAGTGACGGAGGTTAGCTGGGTAGAGGTAGGGGTCCATGCACCTGAAAGCAGCCCGCTGGTACCCCGAAGTACCCCCGGCCTTACCAGGGAAATAGTGGCTCCGGTGTCGACCAGCGCCCAGCAGGCTTGTCCGTCCAAACTGCAAGGCAAGTACAGCCCGGTCTTCGTCCCCAGTCTGCCAATACGGGGCTCGGCCTCGTGGGCCTGTTCCTCTGCTCTTAAAAGAACATCAAACGGAACTTTTGCTCTTGGAATTTTTGCTTTCGCTAGGATGGGCAGCCTGGACGCGTGAGTGCTGGTCTGGGCCCGGGTCTGGTTGAGGAGGAGTGTAGCATGGGGCGGCGGTCTCCTCATTGGGCCGTCCCGTCGTCGTTTCCCGTCGGCTGTGGAGCTCTCGCTTTTGGCGCAGGGGCAGTACAATCGCGGGCGAAATGCCCCGGTTCGTTGCACCGGAAGCAGCGTCGCTCCCGTTCCGGTCGCTGCCGCGGTCGGTTTTGGTTCCGTTGAACCCATCTCACCTCCTCGCCGTCCTCGCAGTCGGCAGCTCGGACCCGGGGCTTGTTAGCCGGGGTCCCGTTTGGCGTGGTGCCCAAGATGAGCTCCAGTCGCTCGGCCTCGCGAAGCGCTGCGTCCAGGGACTCCGGTTTGGCAATGCGGACCTGTTGTTGTAGGCGCTCCGGAGTGAGGGCCTGTGTGAAGGTCTGGCAGGCTAGCTCCTGCTGGCCTGCGTTATCGAGTTGAGGGTAGCCGCGGCGGGCTAACAGCCTGATGTCGGCGGCGAGGACGCTGAGGCTCTCTGCTCCGGTCCGCCGTCGCTTGGCGAGCTTCTCCCGGCTCACCTCTAGGAATTGCCGCTGTCCGAACCGACGTTCCAGCGCTGTCATCAGTGCCGGTAGCGTCAGTGGTTCGGCGCTGTCCAGGTCTAGCAGCACCTGGCAGGCCTCGCCCTCCAGGGCTAACGCTAAGTGGGTGGCCGTCTGGCTCTCGTCCCAGCCATTGTAGCTAGCCGCGAATCGTACCTGGCTTTGGTACGACTCTAGCTCACCCTTTCCCGTGTAACGGGGTAGCTTGATCACCGCCTTTATCGGTGTAGTCGGTCGCCGCGCCGGCGCCGCTGTCTGGTTCGGCCTGGAAGCAGGGGCGACTTCGTTGGCTTCCGGCCGACCTACTTGCGCTTCATTTCCGGCCGCGGGGTCAGCCACCAGCGCGGGCACCTCCGCCTGGTCTGTAATCGGCCTCTCTCGCTCCGGTCTTGTTGCGCTGGCTCCTTCGGGTTTTCCTCCGGGTCTATTCGTGGGCCGCTTCGCAGACGCTCCTGCGATAACGTCCATCTGCTTGGTCACCTGACGCTCTAGGTCGCGGATCTGTTCCCAGATCGTCCCGCTTCTGACATCATTGTGGCGAGCCATGGAGTCGGAGTCAGGTATTCTTGTTGGAAATAGTTTATTGAGTAAGAGCACAATCTCTTAGTTCCTTCTTCTCCAGTTAACAGTTAGAATAGACATCGCTTGCTGGATCGTAGCCAGCTTTATAGCCCCTCTATGCAAATAAACCTGCTTAACAAAGGCGGCCCTTGATAGGTGCCCTGCAGCTCACCCCAACCAATCACACGTAATTCACTCTGTCATACGTCAATCAACAAACGGTCTCTAGCGCGGACCTGGTTGAACACCTGCTGGTCATTCAGAGGTCAACTGCCACTTGCTACTGCACACGTCATTACATTTGAACACAACAGTTGACATGCACAACGATCCCCGTTACTCGCAATCGCCCCGGATCGCCACAGTATATTAGTAATTAGACAAGGGAGAATGAAACAATTAGGGAAGCGTGAGTGACAGCAAGAGAAGAAACAGCATGAACGCAAGGCTGCGGAAAAACATGGAAATATGTATGCAAACTAATAGACTATGACAGAACGTGAATACAAATAAGGGCGTGACATAACAATAAACATAAAACATGGCGTGGAACGGTTAGAACCGTAACAATACTAGTCTTTAAAAATTAATTTTAAATAAATAAAACATGTGCCTGTTTGGGAAATCACTAGACGAGCCCACATGTAGCCTATCATTTTACAATCCTAATTATATTTCCCGTTTCAAACAGATATAGTTGGCTAATATAGCCTAGTACAGGTGGTCCTTTATATTTCAATTGAGATTGCACGTGTTTTGATTAAAAAATGAACTATAACAACAGCAGCCTTTAAATTATTATTGAGATAACTGAGATTTGTTTTATAATAAATTTATTATTGAGAGTAACAGAATAATAATGATGCACCATGTCATGTGTTAGGCTCTACAGAACCGAAACAAATGCAGAGCGCGATCGGTTTCACTTTTTTTTTTTTAAATTGGCAGTAGGCTAGGTCTAGAGGTCGTGGTGTTTGAGAGAACACAGCAAAGGAAAATAAACACATCAACCGTGATCTGTTGTCCATTTCGACGTGAACATCACATCGTGAAATTATTTATAGACACGTGAGTATCGGTAGGCTATAGCCTATAATAACGCACTGGCCTAGGCGAATAGCCTATAGCCTAGCCTACTTGCGATTAGAACCCTTCTGGTTTTTTGGAACTAAATGTGATCGCACTGTGTGCTTGGTGTGCGAAGAAAATATGTTGAAAAATATAACTATGTAAATGTAACTGTAGGCTATGTGACGTGTATGTTTTATTAAAAGTAAAAATACTAACCAACCAAACTCGATTAACATCGAGCTTTACTGAAAGTGAAAGCAGGGATAAAACCCGGAATATGCGTGGCACTTTCACCGAGCCATAATCTGCTATTCACCTCTGCTTAATGGAGAGACAGGCACAGGAGGGACAGCTGGGTGTCTTTTCAAAGTCTTTGGACGTATGACCCTGGAGGAGCCCTAGATTTGGCCCGCCCTCCAGCGGGCTGATGCCCCGGTGTTGATTTTAGCTACAAATTAAAATAATATACGAAATGTGCTGGAATAAACTATGTTGAGCACAAGTAGTGTCTATTGAATCACGTTCAAGAAAACTGCCAGTCTATGAGGTTATAGAAATATCTCTTTGAATGATTCTTATTTTGTTTTCTAGAAAACTACGATATGATTGTTTACCGTTTGGGGGAAAGATAAAATACCACTTGTCACTGAGGAAATAGTAATAAAAATTAAATGGGCCAACATTTGCTTTGAATTTTGAGAATGCCTATTTTCAAAACATTTTATGGAAATGGTAATTTGTTGGAAGTTGGCCTCATGTAGGGGTTTTCAAACGAGGATGTCAGATTTATCATATTATCTTTTGTGAACAATAAATTTTTTTCTTAATATTTATTTAAAATATAATTTGACAATTTACATTTGTCTACAGAGGCTAAGATGGTCAACATATTTATTATTGTGACTGGACGCACCTTGAACGCTCACAAGGCCTTCGTGGATAATCTTGCTGCTAAAGTTCCGTTGATGGAAGTGAAATTGAAGGAGTGTGATGTCATTCTGGGTAATTTACCAGAATTCAATATTTTATTACCCTCAAATTATCTGGCGAGGACAACGTGTGAATTTTCCTGTTAAACCGTTAAATATGTGCACTTAAGGATTAAAATCTCTTGGCCTACTTTGGCATTTTACAGTAAATGTAGCTAAATCATTACCAGGATGACTATTAGACCGTAGTTATGCTGTAGAACTCCATTTATTTAATAAAATATGTGCTAGTATTAGGAAGGAAGGATTATACCAGTGGGGATGTCCATGTCCCATTGAGTGGCAGCTCTTGTTAATCAGACCAGTGTACTCTGCTGATGTGCAGAGTGTAGAGAACTGGCAGCTGGCACTGGTAGTGTACATTTCAGAGAAAGCTCTCCTGAATTAACAGAGGATGGGGTAGTGAAGAGATGGGCCAACAAATACAGTTGGACATATTGTTTTTGAATTATATATATACAGTGCCCTCCACTATTAAAAAAATAAAAATAAATAAAAAATAAGATTTTCTTGATGAGGGATTTTTTTTCTCAAAATAAAATTTCTTCAATTAAAGGTTGCATTTTTCCAATTTCTTTCAGTGTGAGATTAAGCTAATTCACCAAAAGGTGAATTTTTTATAACCCTTTTTACTCATCTTTACCAGGGGGGCCAATAATTGTGGAGGGCACTGTATATAAACTGTGTGTGTGTGTGTGTGTGTGTGTGTGTGTTCAATTTTTGAAGTGAATTATTCAAGATTTTTTCCTGTCTCTTTACAGCTGATAAGCCCGTCATTCTGGTGGTGATGCACCACGTTTCTGACCCAAATCACAGGCTGTATCCCAGCAGCAATTATGTGACACAGAGTAATGTATTCACTGTGGACTGTCTGTTCCACGAAGCCAAAGGGTTCTTCAAGAGTACAGCCAATGATGCAGCTGTGGAAGAAACACTGGAGCACATAAGGACATATGAAAAGGTATTACACACTATCTCTGCTGTGTTTTTGCATGTTCATATGTGTTTTTATTTATAGTCATGCCCTGATGAAGTTCGGTGTGGCCGAAATGCATTGGCATGAAACTTGGCATTGAACTAAGTAAGTTCAATACGATGTTCTATCTCGTGTATGTCTGTGGTTTACCGTTGACCTTTACATTTACGTTTATTAATTCATCATTTTTTAAATCTTTTAACATATTCCTGTATATTGTAAAATACGATTCACTGACTCTTTTTAAAAACATTTTTATTTTATTTTGTTTTTTAAATTGGCAGTAGGCTAGGTCTAGAGGTCGTGGTGTTTGAGAGAACACAGCAAAGGAAAATAAACACATCAACCGTGATCTGTTGTCCATTTCGACGTGAACATCACATCGTGAAATTATTTATAGACACGTGAGTATCGGTAGGCTATAGCCTATAATAACGCACTGGCCTAGGCGAATAGCCTATAGCCTAGCCTACTTGCGATTAGAACCCTTCTGGTTTTTTGGAACTAAATGTGATCGCACTGTGTGCTTGGTGTGCGAAGAAAATATGTTGAAAAATATAACTATGTAAATGTAACTGTAGGCTATGTGACGTGTATGTTTTATTAAAAGTAAAAATACTAACCAACTCCTAGAGCTCCTGACTGTGATTCCAACTCGCCCAGGGCCTTTTTGTGCGCAGCGATTCTCTCCGAGCCCCTCCCCCCACCCGGAAGCAGCCGCCAATTGCTGCTCCCACAGGGCACCGGCCATGCTCGGATCTGGCAGGACCGGGGAGCGAACCCCGATCCTCGGAGTACAACTGCACTGACTGAAAGTCAGCGCTCTTACCAAATTCACTCTTAGTGTAGATCGGTACAGACACTCAGAAAATATTTTACCAGGGGGAACTTCAGGATTCTCCTGTGTACTTATGCTCCTTAAATCGGCACCAGGTCAGACACGTTGGTTGAATAAGATTAACATTCCACATGGTGCCAAGGACTACACTTCGCAAAGGAGGAAGCCTCCATCACACAACCAGATTATACTTCACTGGTGATATTACACCATTCGCTTTTGGGTGTAGTTAATCTGATGAACTATCCTATAATTCAAAACTGGAAGCTGATCTTGCATCAGAACTGTAAATCTTGTCATTCACAGAAAGATCCTGCTGTCCAGGAATTGGCTGAAGCAGTAAGTACTGCAGTTGTGGTATTTTCATTATGTCTATCTGTGTCTGTGGATCACTGTTAGCATATTATATCTTTAAATGTACTAATTTATCAGATTTAAGATTTAAGGTGCATCAGTGCATGGATGGGCCCCATGGTCTGGGATTTTGTTTGTTTGAATAATTGTCTGTAAATGTACTACTTCATCAGATTATTTTATCCAGATACATACTACTTTATGTAAGCTAATTAAAATCTGTATTGATCAGTATAGGTACAGAAAATCATACGTAACCAAAGGTTGCCATTAAATAAAATGATTATATAATAAATATGCACACATGCCACTGGTCACAAACTACACGTCAGTAGAAATAGCACCATAATGCCAATCACGAAGTGTAACAGATATCAGACTTCTTGTAAGTTTATAAATACTTGATAAAAACACAAGAGCACATATTCTTGGTTAAGGGATCCAAGATGCAATGTGAAGATGTTTATTGTTAATTGATAATTGATAATTATTGTGTATATCAAAACACGTCATAATGGTTAGTCTGAATAATATCGATCATACTATTGATCCGTATAATCTAGACTATTACTTGCTCGCACTACACATGCACGAGCATGTCTGTTTCGCCATCATATAAGCAGTCCGCCAAGGTGGAAAAGCAGGCTTTTAAAGGGAATGGGATATGACTTTTGATTGGTTTATTGCATGTTACGCCCAAGACACACCTATAATTAATGAAGAGACTAAGTTCAGCCCATTTGCACGTTGCGCCATGCTTAGCGCTAAAAAAACACGCTGTCTAAATAGCAAAAGTGGACTTGGACATGCCCTAAATGCACTTAACGCCATGCCCCTAGAGTTCCAAAACGTTCCAGAGCTCCAGAGGCTTGTGACTAAAGTTGGATACTGAGAGAATGTGGTGATTAGACTTGGCTGAATGGTATGGGATGCTGTGCGTAGTTGAAATGGTGGATGTGACTGGGGGTTGCTGGAGAAGCAGATTGGTGATATGTACTTTTTTTCACCACAGGCTGAAAACCAAAGGACACCAGGATTTCTTTCCTTTATATATTGGCTTTTAAGGTACAGCACAACGTAACCAAAAATGTAATGCATCGTAAAATACAACACTTATATTGCGCTTAGTTATCCTCACATATTTGTGCCAGATACATAGTTTTTATATTACCCCACACAAGAGAGGGACAGTGTGTTTAGAAATTGGGTTGTTTGTTCATGGTGTATGAAACATTTTCTACATGGGAGTTGACTGATAAGGTATGCACTGCAGTCGTATATATTTTAATTAAGCGTATCTCTGTTTGTTGTTTGAATAATTGTCTGTAAATCAGATTATTTTATCCAGATACATACTACTTTATGTAAGCTAATTCAAATCTGTATTGATCAGTATAGGTACAGAAAATCATATGTAACCAAAGGTTGCCATTAAATAAAATGATTATATAATAAATATGCACACATGCCACTGGTCACAAACTACACGTCAGTAGAAATAGCACCATAATGCCAATCACGAAGTGCAACAGATATCAGACTTCTTGTAAGTTTATAATTACTTGATAAAAACACAAGAGCACATATTCTGGGTTAAGGGATCAAAGATGCAATGTGAAGATGTAGGTATAAATAAACATTAAAATAACAGTTATTTAATATATACCTCTAATTTGAACTTAAAATTCCATTTTAAGTCATGTGGAAAAAGCATGCATTGTTCTCAAGGAAAGCTATTGTTGGACATATTGATTTCTGAACACAACATGTCAATGATCAAAAATGTTTAATATGTCCATTCTTATACAATTACACAATTAGTGCTTTCATCTACATTTAAAGCAGAACTGTAACTCATTTCCACAGAACTCTCTGGCTGTGGATCAGAAAATGATGCCAATACGGAAGGTATGTGTTACAGGAGAAAACAATGAGAGTAAAGCAGGTATGTGTTACAGGTTAGTAAGCAGTGAGAGTAAAGCAGGTATGTGTTACAGGTAAGTAAACAGTGAGAGTAAAGCAGGTATGTGTTACAGGTTAGTAAGCAGTGAGAGTAAGGCAGGTATGTGTTACAGGAGAAAACAATGAGAGTAAAGCAGGTATGTGTTACAGGAGTAAACAGTGAGAGTAAAGCAGGTATGTGTTACAGGTTAGTAAACAGTGAGAGTAAAGCAGGTATGTGTTACAGGTTAGTAAACAGTGAGAGTAAAGCAGGTATGTGTTACAGGTTAGTAAACAGTGAGAGTAAAGCAGGTATGTGTTACAGGAGTAAACAGAGAGTAAAGCAGGTAAGTGTTACAGGAGTAAATGGTGAGAGTAAAGCAGGTATGTGTTACAGGTTAGTAAGCAATGAGAGTAAAGCAGGTAAGTGTTACAGGAGTAAACAGTGAGAGTAAAGCAGGTAAGTGTTACAGGAGTAAACAATGAGAGTAAAGCAGGTATGTGTTACAGGAGTAAACAGTGAGAGTAAAGCAGGTATGTGTTACAGGTTAGTCAGCAGTGAGAGTAAAGCAGGTAAGTGTTACAGGAGTAAACAGTGAAAGTAAAGCAGGTATGTGTTACAGGTTAGTAAGCAGTGAGAGTAAAGCAGGTATGTGTTACAGGTTAGTAAGCAGTGAGAGTAAAGCAGGTATGTGTTACAGGTTAGTAAGCAGTGAGAGTAAAGCAGGTAATTGTTACAGGTTAGTAAACAGTGAGAGTAAAGCAGGTATGTGTTACAGGTTAGTAAACAGTGAGAGTAAAGCAGATATGTGTTCCAGGAGTAAACAGTGAGAGTAAAGCAGGTATGTGTTACAGGAGTAAACAGTGAGAGTAAAGCAGGTATGTGTTACAGGTTAGTAAGCAGTGAGAGTAAAGCAGGTAAGTGTTACAGGAGTAAACAGTGAGAGTAAAGCAGGTATGTGTTACAGGAGAAAACATTGAGAGTAAAGCAGGTATGTGTTACAGGAGAAAACATTGAGAGTAAGGCAGGTATGTGTTACAGGAGTAAACGGTGAGAGTAAAGCAGGTATGTGTTACAGGAGTAAACAGTGAGAGTAAAGCAGGTATGTGTTACAAGAGTAAACGGTGAGAGTAAAGCAGGTAAGTGTTACAGGAGTAAACGGTGAGAGTAAAGCAGGTATGTGTTACAGGAGTAAACAATGAGAGTAAAGCAGGTAAGTGTTACAGGAGTAAACAGTGAGATTAAAGCAGGTAAGTGTTACAGGAGTAAACACTGAGAGTAAAGCAGGTAAGTGTTACAGGAGTAAGCAGTGAGAGTAAAGCAGGTATGTGTTACAGGAGTAAACAGTGAGAGTAAAGCAGGTATGTGTTACAGGTTAGTAAGCAGTAAGAGTAAAGCAGGTATGTGTTACAGGAGTAAACAGTGAGAGTAAAGCAGGTAAGTGTTACAGGAGTAAACAGTGAGAGTAAAGCAGGTATGTGTTACAGGAGTAAACAGTGAGAGTAAAGCAGGTATGTGTTACAGGTTAGTAAACAGTGAGAGTAAAGCAGGTATGTGTTACAGGAGAAAACATTGAGAGTAAAGCAGGTATGTGTTACAGGAGAAAACATTGAGAGTAAGGCAGGTATGTGTTACAGGAGTAAACGGTGAGAGTAAAGCAGGTATGTGTTACAGGAGTAAACAGTGAGAGTAAAGCAGGTATGTGTTACAAGAGTAAACGGTGAGAGTAAAGCAGGTATGTGTTACAGGAGTAAACGGTGAGAGTAAAGCAGGTATGTGTTACAGGAGTAAACAATGAGAGTAAAGCAGGTAAGTGTTACAGGAGTAAACAGTGAGATTAAAGCAGGTAAGTGTTACAGGAGTAAACAGTGAGAGTAAAGCAGGTAAGTGTTACAGGAGTAAATGGTGAGAGTAAAGCAGGTATGTGTTACAGGTTAGTAAGCAATGAGAGTAAAGCAGGTAAGTGTTACAGGAGTAAACAGTGAGAGTAAAGCAGTTAAGTGTTACAGGTTAGTAAGCAATGAGAGTAAAGCAGGTAAGTGTTACAGGAGTAAACAGTGAGAGTAAAGCAGGTAAGTGTTACAGGAGTAAACAGTGAGAGTAAAGCAGGTATGTGTTACAGGAGTAAACAATGAGAGTAAAGCAGGTATGTGTTACAGGAGTAAACAGTGAGAGTAAAGCAGGTATGTGTTACAGGAGTAAACAGTGAGAGTAAAGCAGGTATGTGTTACAGGTTAGTAAACAGTGAGAGTAAAGCAGGTATGTGTTACAGGAGTAAACAGTGAGAGTAAAGCAGGTAAGTGTTACAGGAGTAAATGGTGAGAGTAAAGCAGGTATGTGTTACAGGTTAGTCAGCAGTGAGAGTAAAGCAGGTAAGTGTTACAGGAGTAAACAGTGAAAGTAAAGCAGGTATGTGTTACAGGTTAGTAAGCAGTGAGAGTAAAGCAGGTATGTGTTACAGGTTAGTAAGCAGTGAGAGTAAAGCAGGTATGTGTTACAGGTTAGTAAGCAGTGAGAGTAAAGCAGGTAAGTGTTACAGGTTAGTAAACAGTGAGAGTAAAGCAGGTATGTGTTACAGGTTAGTAAACAGTGAGAGTAAAGCAGATATGTGTTCCAGGAGTAAACAGTGAGAGTAAAGCAGGTATGTGTTACAGGAGTAAACAGTGAGAGTAAAGCAGGTATGTGTTACAGGTTAGTAAGCAGTGAGAGTAAAGCAGGTAAGTGTTACAGGAGTAAACAGTGAGAGTAAAGCAGGTATGTGTTACAGGAGAAAACATTGAGAGTAAAGCAGGTATGTGTTACAGGAGAAAACATTGAGAGTAAGGCAGGTATGTGTTACAGGAGTAAACGGTGAGAGTAAAGCAGGTATGTGTTACAGGAGTAAACAGTGAGAGTAAAGCAGGTATGTGTTACAAGAGTAAACGGTGAGAGTAAAGCAGGTAAGTGTTACAGGAGTAAACGGTGAGAGTAAAGCAGGTATGTGTTACAGGAGTAAACAATGAGAGTAAAGCAGGTAAGTGTTACAGGAGTAAACAGTGAGATTAAAGCAGGTAAGTGTTACAGGAGTAAACAGTGAGAGTAAAGCAGGTAAGTGTTACAGGAGTAAGCAGTGAGAGTAAAGCAGGTATGTGTTACAGGAGTAAACAGTGAGAGTAAAGCAGGTATGTGTTACAGGTTAGTAAGCAGTAAGAGTAAAGCAGGTATGTGTTACAGGAGTAAACAGTGAGAGTAAAGCAGGTAAGTGTTACAGGAGTAAACAGTGAGAGTAAAGCAGGTATGTGTTGCAGGAGTAAACAGTGAGAGTAAAGCAGATAAGTGTTACAGGAGTAAACTGTGAGAGTAAAGCAGGTATGTGTTACAGGTTAGTAAACAGTGAGAGTAAAGCAGGTATGTGTTACAGGAGAAAACATTGAGAGTAAAGCAGGTATGTGTTACAGGAGAAAACATTGAGAGTAAGGCAGGTATGTGTTACAGGAGTAAACGGTGAGAGTAAAGCAGGTACGTATGTGTTACAGGAGTAAACAGTGAGAGTAAAGCAGGTATGTGTTACAAGAGTAAACGGTGAGAGTAAAGCAGGTAAGTGTTACAGGAGTAAACGGTGAGAGTAAAGCAGGTATGTGTTACAGGAGTAAACAATGAGAGTAAAGCAGGTAAGTGTTACAGGAGTAAACAGTGAGATTAAAGCAGGTAAGTGTTACAGGAGTAAACAGTGAGAGTAAAGCAGGTAAGTGTTACAGGAGTAAATGGTGAGAGTAAAGCAGGTATGTGTTACAGGTTAGTAAGCAATGAGAGTAAAGCAGGTAAGTGTTACAGGAGTAAACAGTGAGAGTAAAGCAGGTAAGTGTTCCAGGTTAGTAAGCAATGAGAGTAAAGCAGGTAAGTGTTACAGGTTAGTAAACAGTGAGAGTAAAGCAGGTATGTGTTACAGGAGAAAACATTGAGAGTAAAGCAGGTATGTGTTACAGGAGAAAACATTGAGAGTAAGGCAGGTATGTGTTACAGGAGTAAACGGTGAGAGTAAAGCAGGTATGTGTTACAGGAGTAAACAGTGAGAGTAAAGCAGGTATGTGTTACAAGAGTAAACGGTGAGAGTAAAGCAGGTAAGTGTTACAGGAGTAAACGGTGAGAGTAAAGCAGGTATGTGTTACAGGAGTAAACAATGAGAGTAAAGCAGGTAAGTGTTACAGGAGTAAACAGTGAGATTAAAGCAGGTAAGTGTTACAGGAGTAAACAGTGAGAGTAAAGCAGGTAAGTGTTACAGGAGTAAATGGTGAGAGTAAAGCAGGTATGTGTTACAGGTTAGTAAGCAATGAGAGTAAAGCAGGTAAGTGTTACAGGAGTAAACAGTGAGAGTAAAGCAGTTAAGTGTTACAGGTTAGTAAGCAATGAGAGTAAAGCAGGTAAGTGTTACAGGAGTAAACAGTGAGAGTAAAGCAGGTAAGTGTTACAGGAGTAAACAGTGAGAGTAAAGCAGGTATGTGTTACAGGAGTAAACAATGAGAGTAAAGCAGGTATGTGTTACAGGAGTAAACAGTGAGAGTAAAGCAGGTATGTGTTACAGGAGTAAACAGTGAGAGTAAAGCAGGTATGTGTTACAGGTTAGTAAACAGTGAGAGTAAAGCAGGTATGTGTTACAGGAGTAAACAGTGAGAGTAAAGCAGGTAAGTGTTACAGGAGTAAATGGTGAGAGTAAAGCAGGTATGTGTTACAGGTTAGTCAGCAGTGAGAGTAAAGCAGGTAAGTGTTACAGGAGTAAACAGTGAAAGTAAAGCAGGTATGTGTTACAGGTTAGTAAGCAGTGAGAGTAAAGCAGGTATGTGTTACAGGTTAGTAAGCAGTGAGAGTAAAGCAGGTATGTGTTACAGGTTAGTAAGCAGTGAGAGTAAAGCAGGTAAGTGTTACAGGTTAGTAAACAGTGAGAGTAAAGCAGGTATGTGTTACAGGTTAGTAAACAGTGAGAGTAAAGCAGATATGTGTTCCAGGAGTAAACAGTGAGAGTAAAGCAGGTATGTGTTACAGGAGTAAACAGTGAGAGTAAAGCAGGTATGTGTTACAGGTTAGTAAGCAGTGAGAGTAAAGCAGGTAAGTGTTACAGGAGTAAACAGTGAGAGTAAAGCAGGTATGTGTTACAGGAGAAAACATTGAGAGTAAAGCAGGTATGTGTTACAGGAGAAAACATTGAGAGTAAGGCAGGTATGTGTTACAGGAGTAAACGGTGAGAGTAAAGCAGGTATGTGTTACAGGAGTAAACAGTGAGAGTAAAGCAGGTATGTGTTACAAGAGTAAACGGTGAGAGTAAAGCAGGTAAGTGTTACAGGAGTAAACGGTGAGAGTAAAGCAGGTATGTGTTACAGGAGTAAACAATGAGAGTAAAGCAGGTAAGTGTTACAGGAGTAAACAGTGAGATTAAAGCAGGTAAGTGTTACAGGAGTAAACAGTGAGAGTAAAGCAGGTAAGTGTTACAGGAGTAAGCAGTGAGAGTAAAGCAGGTATGTGTTACAGGAGTAAACAGTGAGAGTAAAGCAGGTATGTGTTACAGGTTAGTAAGCAGTAAGAGTAAAGCAGGTATGTGTTACAGGAGTAAACAGTGAGAGTAAAGCAGGTAAGTGTTACAGGAGTAAACAGTGAGAGTAAAGCAGGTATGTGTTACAGGAGTAAACAGTGAGAGTAAAGCAGATAAGTGTTACAGGAGTAAACTGTGAGAGTAAAGCAGGTATGTGTTACAGGTTAGTAAACAGTGAGAGTAAAGCAGGTATGTGTTACAGGAGAAAACATTGAGAGTAAAGCAGGTATGTGTTACAGGAGAAAACATTGAGAGTAAGGCAGGTATGTGTTACAGGAGTAAACGGTGAGAGTAAAGCAGGTACGTATGTGTTACAGGAGTAAACAGTGAGAGTAAAGCAGGTATGTGTTACAAGAGTAAACGGTGAGAGTAAAGCAGGTAAGTGTTACAGGAGTAAACGGTGAGAGTAAAGCAGGTATGTGTTACAGGAGTAAACAATGAGAGTAAAGCAGGTAAGTGTTACAGGAGTAAACAGTGAGATTAAAGCAGGTAAGTGTTACAGGAGTAAACAGTGAGAGTAAAGCAGGTAAGTGTTACAGGAGTAAATGGTGAGAGTAAAGCAGGTATGTGTTACAGGTTAGTAAGCAATGAGAGTAAAGCAGGTAAGTGTTACAGGAGTAAACAGTGAGAGTAAAGCAGGTAAGTGTTCCAGGTTAGTAAGCAATGAGAGTAAAGCAGGTAAGTGTTACAGGAGTAAACAGTGAGAGTAAAGCAGGTAAGTGTTACAGGAGTAAACAGTGAGAGTAAAGCAGGTATGTGTTACAGGAGTAAACAATGAGAGTAAAGCAGGTATGTGTTACAGGAGTAAACAGTGAGAGTAAAGCAGGTATGTGTTACAGGTTAGTCAGCAGTGAGAGTAAAGCAGGTAAGTGTTACAGGAGTAAACAGTGAAAGTAAAGCAGGTATGTGTTACAGGTTAGTAAGCAGTGAGAGTAAAGCAGGTATGTGTTACAGGTTAGTAAGCAGTGAGAGTAAAGCAGGTAAGTGTTACAGGTTAGTAAACAGTGAGAGTAAAGCAGGTATGTGTTACAGGTTAGTAAACAGTGAGAGTAAAGCAGATATGTGTTCCAGGAGTAAACAGTGAGAGTAAAGCAGGTATTTGTTACAGGAGTAAACAGTGAGAGTAAAGCAGGTATGTGTTACAGGTTAGTAAGCAGTGAGAGTAAAGCAGGTAAGTGTTACAGGAGTAAACAGTGAGAGTAAAGCAGGTATGTGTTACAGGAGAAAACATTGAGAGTAAAGCAGGTATGTGTTACAGGAGAAAACATTGAGAGTAAGGCAGGTATGTGTTACAGGAGTAAACGGTGAGAGTAAAGCAGGTATGTGTTACAGGAGTAAACAGTGAGAGTAAAGCAGGTATGTGTTACAAGAGTAAATGGTGAGAGTAAAGCAGGTAAGTGTTACAGGAGTAAACGGTGAGAGTAAAGCAGGTATGTGTTACAGGAGTAAACAATGAGAGTAAAGCAGGTAAGTGTTACAGGAGTAAACAGTGAGATTAAAGCAGGTAAGTGTTACAGGAGTAAACAGTGAGAGTAAAGCAGGTAAGTGTTACAGGAGTAAGCAGTGAGAGTAAAGCAGGTATGTGTTACAGGAGTAAACTGAGAGTAAAGCAGGTATGTGTTACAGGTTAGTAAGCAGTAAGAGTAAAGCAGGTATGTGTTACAGGAGTAAACAGTGAGAGTAAAGCAGGTAAGTGTTACAGGAGTAAACAGTGAGAGTAAAGCAGGTATGTGTTACAGGAGTAAGCAGTGAGAGTAAAGCAGATAAGTGTTACAGGAGTAAACTGTGAGAGTAAAGCAGGTATGTGTTACAGGTTAGTAAACAGTGAGAGTAAAGCAGTATGTGTTACAGGAGAAAACATTGAGAGTAAAGCAGGTATGTGTTACAGGAGAAAACAATGAGAGTAAGGCAGGTATGTGTTACAGGAGTAAACGGTGAGAGTAAAGCAGGTATGTGTTACAGGAGTAAACAGTGAGAGTAAAGCAGGTATGTGTTACAAGAGTAAACGGTGAGAGTAAAGCAGGTAAGTGTTACAGGAGTAAACGGTGAGAGTAAAGCAGGTATGTGTTACAGGAGTAAACAATGAGAGTAAAGCAGGTAAGTGTTACAGGAGTAAACAGTGAGATTAAAGCAGGTAAGTGTTACAGGAGTAAACAGTGAGAGTAAAGCAGGTAAGTGTTACAGGAGTAAGCAGTGAGAGTAAAGCAGGTATGTGTTACAGGAGTAAACTGAGAGTAAAGCAGGTATGTGTTACAGGTTAGTAAGCAGTAAGAGTAAAGCAGGTATGTGTTACAGGAGTAAACAGTGAGAGTAAAGCAGGTAAGTGTTACAGGAGTAAACAGTGAGAGTAAAGCAGGTATGTGTTACAGGAGTAAACAGTAAGAGTAAAGCAGGTATGTGTTACAGGAGTAAACAGTGAGAGTAAAGCAGGTATGTGTTACAAGAGTAAACGGTGAGAGTAAAGCAGGTAAGTGTTACAGGAGTAAACGGTGAGAGTAAAGCAGGTATGTGTTACAGGAGTAAACGGTGAGAGTAAAGCAGGTATGTGTTACAGGAGTAAACAATGAGAGTAAAGCAGGTAAGTGTTACAGGAGTAAACATTGAGATTAAAGCAGGTAAGTGTGACAGGAGTAAACAGTGAGAGTAAAGCAGGTAAGTGTTACAGGAGTAAGCAGTGAGAGTAAAGCAGGTATGTGTTACAGGAGTAAACAGTGAGAGTAAAGCAGGTATGTGTTACAGGTTAGTAAGCAGTAAGAGTAAAGCAGGTATGTGTTACAGGAGTAAACAGTGAGAGTAAAGCAGGTAAGTGTTACAGGAGTAAACAGTGAGAGTAAAGCAGGTATGTGTTACAGGAGTAAACAGTGAGAGTAAAGCAGATAAGTGTTACAGGAGTAAACAGTGAGAGTAAAGCAGGTATGTGTTACAGGTTAGTAAGCAGTAAGAGTAAAGCAGATATGTGTTACAGGAGTAAACAGTGAGAGTAAAGCAGGTAAGTGTTACAGGAGTAAACAGTGAGAGTAAAGCAGGTTTGTGTTCCAGGAGTAAACAGTGAGAGTAAAGCAGGTAAGTTACAGACAGGTTAGTAAGCAGTGAGAGTAAAGCAGGTATGTGTTACAGGAGTAAACTGTGAGAGTAAAGCAGGTAACACAGGTACATGTTACAGGAGTAAACAGTGAGAGTAAAGCAGGTATGTGTTACAGGGGTAAACAGTGAGAATAAAGCAGGTAAGTGTTACAGGTTAGTAAGCAGTGAGAGTAAAGCAGGTTAGTGTTACAGGAGTAAACTGTGAGAGTAAAGCAGGTAAGTGTTACAGGAGTAAACAGTGAGAGTAAAGCAGGTAAGTGTTACAGGAGTAAACAGTGAGAGTAAAGCAGATAAGTGTTACAGCAGTAAACTGTGAGAGTAAAGCAGGTATGTGTTACAGGTTAGTAAACAGTGAGAGTAAAGCAGGTATGTGTTACAGGAGAAAACATTGAGAGTAAAGCAGGTATGTGTTACAGGAGAAAACATTGAGAGTAAGGCAGGTATGTGTTACAGGAGTAAACGGTGAGAGTAAAGCAGGTATGTGTTACAGGAGTAAACAGTGAGAGTAAAGCAGGTATGTGTTACAAGAGTAAACGGTGAGAGTAAAGCAGGTAAGTGTTACAGGAGTAAACGGTGAGAGTAAAGCAGGTATGTGTTACAGGAGTAAACAATGAGAGTAAAGCAGGTAAATGTTACAGGAGTAAACAGTGAGATTAAAGCAGGTAAGTGTTACAGGAGTAAACAATGAGAGTAAAGCAGGTAAGTGTTACAGGAGTAAGCAGTGAGAGTAAAGCAGGTATGTGTTACAGGTTAGTAAGCAGTAAGAGTAAAGCAGGTATGTGTTACAGGAGTAAACAGTGAGAGTAAAGCAGGTATGTGTTACAGGTTAGTAAGCAGTATGTGACGTGCTGGCAGGGACGGACCCAAATGCACGACGAGACAGTCTTAGAAAAGAAGGTTTCTTTATTAGGATTCCGGGTCGGATCCACACCGGGAAATCAAGTATAAAAATAAACAATAATTTGTGGAACCCGCAGAGAGCTGGCACTGGAGATCCAGCGAAGTGGCCAGGAGTGGTCGTAGCCTGGGTAGGGTAGCTGAGTCAGGCGGAGGTAGAGCCAGGGTCCACACTGGGAAGCAGGTGTGGCGATTCTGGACCAGGGTGGTCAGCTTGGGTCAGCAAGCTAGTATGAGGGAAGACAAGTAACACGACAAGGACCGTAGACTAGGACAAACCGTAATACTTTGACAAGGAAACACAGGAACAGCACGGTAATATAACTAGTGTCATTAGAGCTGATAAGCTGCAGCTTGCGGGAAATGCATGCGAGATCAGCGAATTGATTGAACAATTAGGAAATGCATGAGGAATGCGGTGAAGGCAATTAAGTGTGAGTTGTGTCATTAAGATGTGGTGCAAGTAATAATGTGCAATGTAGACCCAATCAGGTAATGAACGCAGACATGATACAATTGGGTTCGGGGAAAACAGAGGAAAACATCAAGGAAGGAACGGGGAGCGGAGCGGATCGTAACAAGAGTAAAGCAGGGATGTGTTACAGGAGTAAACAGTGAGAGTAAAGCAGGTAAGTGTTACAGGAGTAAACAGTGAGAGTAAAGCAGGTATGTGTTACAGGAGTAAACAGTGAGAGTAAAGCAGATAAGTGTTACAGGAGTAAACAGTGAGAGTAAAGCAGGTATGTGTTCCAGGAGTAAACAGTGAGAGTAAAGCAGGTAAGTGTTACAGGAGTACACAGTGAGAGTAAAGCAGGTATGTGTTACAGGAGTAAACAGTGAGAGTAAAGCAGGTATGTGTTACAGGAGTAAACGGTGAGATTCCGATTAATTTATATCTAGTATTCATTCATTCAGCACATCTGGCTGCATTTCAATCAATGCTTGATAGTGTTAGCATTAGATACTTTTTAAGAGGTGGATTGTTGGCCTGTGTTAAAATACGACGAGCATCTATGGTGTAATGGTAGTGCATTCCATTACTAGGGGTTAAACAATTGTGAATTGGAAAATGAAATACCTTTTAGCCAATTTGGTGGGCAAAATACCCACCAAATCAAGTCAAATAATGTGAATGAGCCCCATGACTTGAAGTTGCATACGAATTGTAGCTGTTTCCACAAGCTTTTTTGCACTTTCCCACATTTGTCAAATTACTAAAAGGGAATGGGATATGACACTTTGATTGGTTTATTGCGTTTTATGCCCAAGACACACCTATAATTAATGAAGAGACTAAGTTCAGCCTATTTGCACGTTGCGCTGTGCTTAGCACTCAAAAAACGCGCCGTCTAAATAGCAAAAGTGGATTTGGACACGCCATAAATGCACTTAACGCCATGCATTTAGACCAAGCGCTCAGATCACTAAGGTAGAGCTCCTAGAGTTCCAAAACGTTCCAGAGCTCCAGAGGCTTGTAACTAATGTTGGATACTGAGAGAATGTGGTGATTAGACTAGGCTGAATGAATGGGATGCTGTGGGTAGTTGAAATGGTGGATGTGGCTCTGGGGGTGGCTGGAGAAGCAGATTTGTAATATGTACTTTAGTGCTTTCATGTACATTTAAAGCAGAACTGTAACTAATTTCCACAGAACTCTGGGGATCGTAAAATGATGCCAAGACAGAAGGTATGTGTTACAGGAGTAAACAGTGAGAGTAAAGCAGGTATGTTTTACAGGAGTAAACAATGAGAGTAAAGCAGGTATGTGTTACAGGAGTAAACGGTGAGAGTAAAGCAGGTATGTGTTACAGGAGTAAACTGTGAGAGTAAAGCAGGTAACACAGGTACATGTTACAGGAGTAAACAGTGAGAGTAAAGCAGGTATGTGTTACAGGGGTAAACAGTGAGAATAAAGCAGGTAAGTGTTACAGGTTAGTAAGCAGTGAGAGTAAAGCAGGTAAGTGTTACAGGAGTAAACTCTGAGAGTAAAGCAGGTAAGTGTTACAGGAGTAAACAGTGAGAGTAAAGCAGGTAAGTGTTACAGGAGTAAACTGTGAGAGTAAAGCAGGTAAGTGTTACAGGAGTAAACACTGAGAGTAAAGCAGGTAAGTGTTACAGGAGTAAACGGTGAGAGTAAAGCAGGTAAGTGTTACAGGAGTAAACAGTGAGTAAAGCAGGTAAGTGTTACAGGAGTAAACAGTGAGATTAAAGCAGGTATGTGTTACAGGAGTAAACAGTGAGAGTATAGCAGGTATGTGTTACAGGTTAGTAAGCAGTGAGAGTAAAGCAGGTATGTGTTACAGGTTAGTAAGCAGTGAGCGTAAAGCAGGTATGTGTTACAGAAGTAAACAATGAGAGTAAAGCAGGTATGTGTTACAGGAGTAAACAATGAGAGTAAAGCAGGTAAGTGTTACAGGTTAGTAAAAAGTGAGAGTAAAGCAGGTAAGTGTTACAGGAGTAAACAGTGAGATTAAAGCAGGTATGTGTTACAGGAGTAAGCAGTGAGAGCAAAGCAGATAAGTGTTACAGGAGTAAACAGTGAGAGTAAAGCAGGTATGTGTTCCAGGAGTAAACAGTGAGAGTAAAGCAGGTAAGTTACAGGTTAGTAAGCAGTGAGAGTAAAGCAGGTATGTGTTACGGGAGTAAACTGTGAGAGTAAAGCAGGTAAGTTACAGGTTAGTAAGCAGTGAGAGTAAAGCAGGTATGTGTTACAGGAGTAAACTGTGAGTAAAGCAGGTAAGTGTTACAGGTTAGTAAGCAGTGAGAGTAAAGCAGGTATGTGTTACAGGAGTAAACGGTGAGAGTAAAGCAGGTATGTGTTACAGGTTAGTAAGCAGTGAGAGTAAAGCAGGTAAGTGTTACAGGAGTAAACAGTGAGAGTAAAGCAGGTATGTGTTACAGGAGTAAACAGTGAGAGTAAAGCAGGTATGTGTTACAGGAGTAAACGGTGAGATTCCGATTCATTTATATCTAGTATTCATTCATTCAGCACATCTGGCTGCATTTCAATCAATGCTTGATAGTGTTAGCATTAGATACTTTTTAAGAGGTGGATTGTTGGCCTGTGTTAAAATACGACGAGCATCTGTGGTGTAATGGTAGTGCATTCCATTACTAGGGGTTAAACAATTGTGAATTGGAAAATGAAATACCTTTTAGCCAATTTGGTGGGCAAAATACCCACCAAATCAAGTCAAATAATGTGAATGAGCCCCATGAATTGAAGTTGCATACGAATTGTAGCTGTTTCCACAAGCTTTTTTGCACTTTCCCACATGTGTCAAATTAATAAAAGGGAATGGCATATGACACTTTGATTGGTTTATTGCGTTTTACGCCCAAGACACACCTATAATTAATGAAGAGACTAAGTTCAGCCCATTTGCACGTTGCGCTGTGCTTAGCACTCAAAAAACGCGCCGTCTAAATAGCAAAAGTGGATTTGGACACGCCCTAAATGCACTTAACGCCATGCATTTAGACCAAGCGCTAAGATCACTAAGGTAGAGCTCCTAGAGTTCCAAAACGTTCCAGAGCTCCAGAGGCTTGTGACTAAAGTTGGATACTGAGAGAATGTGGTGATTAGACTTGGCTGAATGGTATGGGATGCTGTGGGTAGTTGAAATGGTGGATGTGGCTCTGGGGGTGGCTGGAGAAGCAGATTGGTGATATGTACTTTTTTTTCCACCACAGGCTGAACACCAAGGGACACCAGGACATGCCATTTTTACGAAAGAGTTTTGGAGTTAGAAGTGCAGCATAATGTAACCACAAATGTAATGCATCGTAAAATACAACATTTATATTGCGCTTAGTTATCCTCACATATTTGTGCCAGATACAGAGTTTTTATATTAGCCCACACAAGAGGGGGACAGTGTGTTTAGAAATTGGGTTGTTTGTTCATGGCGTATGAAACTTTCCATTGTCACAAAGCAGCCAGACCATCTTTACTTGATCACCAGCTTGTGCTTGTTTCCCTCTCTCACCCTTCCCTAAACATTACAGAGAACTTGGGCAACTCAAAGACCCATTGAGGCCCTCATATGTAGGCTGGTCTGGTGCCCATTATTGCTTTTCAGTTTCTATTAATTCTCTGAAGACACACCAGAGCATTAAACTATTAGTATTGTGATGGCCCAGCATAGCTAGACTACACCACCGCTATAGGATCTAAAGTTTGAATCCCGTTATGTTTTGAATCCCAGCTTGTTACAAAATAAAAATAGCGATCTGTGATCTTACTTCTCATGATGGTTGTTGAGCCTTCCTACATTAGACTCCTTAGCAAATACCATTTTTGCTCGAGACATTCTATAGCTAAGCTCAACTATATCCGAACTTACAGTATTAGTTTTTGGTCTCTTTCAAAAGAGGCTTGGCCAGTGGACCCTGTATAATCATATCATGGTATTTAGCTCTGCTTTGAACTTCTACACTTAAGTCTTACTTTTTTCAGATAAGCCAGTCCATGCCATAAATGAACCCTAACACTTCTATAACTCTGCATAAGCCAATCAGGGCCAGTATCTTAAATACCTGCTGGATGAAGTATTTTTGACTGCCAAAGGGAACATTTTCTAGCTTAGTTTAGCATTGGAGTGTTTTCTGGTGGATACTTGGTTGTGTGTTTGTTCCATCTATCTGCTTCTTTTGTCACTGTTGCATTGAAGTTGGAAGCTGGTAAATCTTGAGGCAAGATCTGGTTTCCTGGTCCTTTCTCTCTCTCTGCCAAAATATTTTGATTGAATGTTTTGTGTAATGCCTTTTTTTTAGTTAATTGTAGTAAGCCGACATTCCTTTGGGAGTGTATGATTTCTCTTTTTGTTTCACGTTTCATAACTTGTTTGTTGATTCACTTATTTGATCTTGTGGGTTGATTCCCACCAGTTTGTTTGATTGAACTAACAGTACATTTGAAGGTTTAAATTAGGATGCTTATCTTTAGTAATAAATAATAATTTACATTTTGATTCATATTTTAATGTATGGCATTTAGGTGTCTTCTGTTTTATGTGATCCATTGGGTGTAACACCTGTTAAGATATCCATCCTGTTTCTTAAACTATGGTTCGGGACCCAACATGGGTCGCGAGAGTGTATGAGGTGGGTTCCAGTATGAGTCTGTAGTGTACTACGTTATGTAGTATGTGTATTTAACGGGGGCCCTGGAGGGTACAAAATTTCTAATTTGGGCCCCGATATTAAAAAGTATTTCTAATTTGGGTCCCGATATTAAAAAGTATTTCTAATTTGGGTCCCAATATTAAAAAGTATTTATAATTTGGGTCCCGATGTTAAGAGTTTATCCTCAACCTCATTTGGTCTCATTGGGGTCGTTTTTGTTGAGCTGAAGTTTGATTTTGACCCCATGAATATGAAGCACTGTGCCCAATTCCAAACTATGGATACTATAAAGCCCTATGTACTGTCACATGAATCAAACCAGGAGTCCAAGCATGTATGAAATTGGATTTTAAGGAAATTATACTGACAATGCAAGTAACATTAAACGTATAATTAAAAAAAAAAATCAATGTGTTCCTTATTTTTTCCAAGCAGTTGCACAGCCATTTTGATGGTCTTTAACTATAAAAGCTGAATTGAAATAAAGCAGTTAGTACAACTCAAATCATTACGGAAGTGTGAAATAAAATATCTACTTCGTCAGCTCCTCAGCTTTGAATTACAACTTAAATTTACCTCAAATTGGCATATGCTTGAACTACAAGCACATCAGTGCACTTCAGTATAGTTTTGGTTTAATTTTTCTCTTATTTCTTGATACAGCCTGTGGCCACACTCTAATTCCAGCAAATAACTTTTGCTTTCGGTTAAATCAGGAGACGATTCAGAGCCTTTAGGCTAAAATATAAAACGGCACTGAATGGATGAACTTGAACATAATATAATATATTCGCCATTTCTACTGGTAGAGTGACATTGACAAATGTTAGCTTGAACAGTAAAGTGAGATGCAGTGCGTATTTAGTCTGTAGTCTACCCACCCTACCCAGATATTCCCACTCAGGATGTCTTGAATTATCGGATAAGATGGGGAAGATGATATCCAAATATGTTCTGCTAAATTACTACTAAATTTGAACATATTTGGTTATCTGCTTAATTTTTACGTAACGTTTATACATAAACAAGTATGCTTTTATGGGAAAGAAATAACAGTGCTCAAAAGAAAATCATGTAAAGGGATTTCTGCCCCACTATTGGGGTAAGATGCCCCCCTACCTAGGTCATGAACCCCCCCAGGGCAACTTGCTTACTGTTATTTACTAAGTTATGGCAAATGAGAAATCACAGTATTCAGGGCAAAGAAGTAGAATGTTCTTGACTGGCCAAGTCAGTCACCTGACCTGAATCCAATGTGTTTTACTTGCTGAAGACAAGATCGGCTGAATCCCAAACTGAGCCCTTGTGGACTCGTGGACTGTGGACTTTAATGCCGTATTTCCGGGGGCAGGTAAGTCTGCATTGATGCGGACTTGCAAAAAGTGCGGGTAAAGTCCGCATAAGCGTTGTTTTCACAATGGGACAGCCCTAAGCACTCAGACTTAACGAGAACGCATCTTTGAGTGCGAGCCCAGAGAATGCGATTCAGCCACTGAAAGAAAAACACCCCAGAAACAAACAGGAACTGAAGATGGCTGCAGTACAGGCCTGGCAGAGCATCTCCAAGGAAAATACCCAGCATATGGGGATGTCTATGGGTCGCACACTTCAGGCAGTCATCGAATGCAAATAATTTGCAACAACCTACTAAATGTGACGACTTAATTTAAGTTTATGTTCATTTGGTCCTGTAGAATGGGAGATAAAAGTATAAAACAGGCTGTAATTTTTCACAGATCACCCGATATGGATGTAACTACCCTCAAATGAAAGCTGACATTCTGCACTTTAACTTCAAGTTCATCGCTTTATTTCAAATCCAATATGCTGGAGTACAGAGCCAAAATAACAATTTTTATAAAACTTTATATGTGTCTATGGTATCACCTAACATGCATCACAATTGCTCTCCATAACTATGTCAAGTGTGTTTGCTCTGTGTGTGAATTGTTTAATGCAGTAGCCAACAGTTGTTTGTTAAAAACAAAAAGAAACAAAACAACGTAAGAATAATTTAGCAATTTCATTCTCTGCCCTTTGCACAGACATCAAGTAAAAGTTTGAGGGAGAAAATAAGTGATATTTCTTCGATAGCTGCAGAAAGTCTGTGTGGTAAGTCTAACTGTGAGGGTTGGTGTAAGGTTCGGAGAACGAAACGCGACCGATAAGGATTCTAAAAGCGTCTCGAAAGATACGCCACAAAAGGACGCGAGACTTGAAAATAGCGAGTATAAATAACAAAAGAACCTCAAGCTCTAAATCAAAGAGCGCAAATGAGAGGTTGAAAACCAAAAGAAAAACCCAAGTAACGGGTGAAGGAAAGAAATAGAAAATCAAGCCTGTTACCTAAGCGCTGTAGCAATAGAGCTGAACACAAAAGGTAACAGGTCGAGAGATATTAGGATAAAGCAAAAGATTGGACAAGAATAATGTAGCAATTTCATTCTCTGCCCTTTGCACAGACATCAAGTAAACGTTTGAGAGAGAAAATAAGTGATATTTCTACAACAGCTGCAGAAAATCTGTGTGGTAAGTAATAGAGTTTGTATATGAATCCAAATTAGCAATAAATGTACATGCACCATTTGTGAAGAGGAATGGTCCTAAAAATGTACACAAGCATGCAGTCAGTTGGAGTAAATCACATTGTATTTAGAAAGATAGTAGTCTTCATACATACTTTTATTCAATTATATTCTAAATCAATTATATTCTAAATCAATTAAAATATTTTTCACAGCTGCAGGCATCCGTGATGCTCAGATTCTCACCTTAACACTGCCAGAATTGAATGAGCTGCTTCCAGAGAACCAGAACTTCCAAACGAGGAGAGAAATCATGGCTCTTATCAGCTAGCATTGTGAGGTACGCCAGGGAGGGTCTGTGGGCCCACTGTCCTGTAAGGGGTGGAGAGAAATGAGTCTTTATTTCAAATCCAATATGCTGAAATACAGAGCCAAAATAACAAAAATTGTATCATCGTCCAAATACTTACTGACTGCACTGTATATGTGTCTATGGTACCACCTAACATCACAATTGGTCTCCATAACTATGTCAAGCATGTTTGCTCTGTGGGTGAACTGTGTTTAATGCAGTAGCCAACAGTTCTTTGTTCCAAACAAAAAAACATAAGAAGTAATTTTGCAATTTCATTGTCTTCCCTTTGCACAGACATCAAGTAAAAGTTTGAGGGAGAAAATAAGTGATATTTCTTCGACAGCTGCGGAAAGTCTGTGGTAAGTCTAACTGTGAGGTTTGGTGTAAGGTTCGGAGAACGAAACGCGACCGATAAGGATTCTAAAAGCGTATCTCGAAAGATACGCCACAAAAGCG
The DNA here is from genome assembly GCA_022702515.1 of Ilyophis sp. 1 JC-2022. NCBI lineage: Eukaryota > Metazoa > Chordata > Actinopteri > Anguilliformes > Synaphobranchidae > Ilyophis > Ilyophis sp. 1 JC-2022. The sequence goes on from CM040395.1 coordinate 82,008,435, forward strand.
GAAGAAACAGCAAAAACCTCCCTAGCACAAGGCAAATGATTACTACCTCAAAAGGACGCGAGACTCGAAAATAACGAGTATAAATAACTAAAGAACCTCAAGCTCTAAATCAAAGAGTGCAAACGAGAGGTTGAAAACCAAAAGAAAAACCCAGGTAACGGGTGAAGGAAAGAAATAGAAAATCAAGCCCGTTACCTAAGCTCTGTAGCAATAGAGCTGAACACAAAAGGTAACAGGTCGAGAGATATTAGGATAAAGCAAAAGATTGGACATGAAAGAAATAACCCAATCTAATCCTAAACAATAACCGGACTTGCTGCGTTTCTCATTTGTACAAACCAGAAATGCAGTGACCGAATTCTTACACCATTTACCGACAGAGACAATATTGAAGTGTAGAAAGACGGAAGTCCGGAGCTATACAGTCAAGCCGGAAAGTCTGCACACCCTTTTCACCTTCTCCACGTTTTATTACGTTACAGACTTATACTACAATAAATTGAGTTCATTTTTTGCCTCAAACATCTGCACACAATAGCCAATAAGACTTTCTTCAGACTTTCCGGCTTGACTGTATATAACGGGCAGGAAACTCGAAACAGGTGCGAGGAATAATAGCCGGGCGATATCCAAACACCGAAACGGAGGCGGAAAAAATCCGATAGATCGCCCCGCCACCGCCAATAAGAATGGCGACCGCAGAAACAGCAGAGGCTGCCAGTAACCATGACAGTAACAGTAGAGTTTGTATATGAATCCAAATGAGCAATACATGTACCTGCACCACCTGTGGAGATGAATGGTGCTGAAACTACACAAGTTAGTTAGTTGGAGTTAAGTTGGAGTTAAGCATTTCGAAAGATAGTAGTCTTCATATATAGGGCCTACTTTTATTGAATTATATTCATGTTTCCAGTTATGGAAATAAGTAATAATAAGTCTGGAGGGAGTGGCAAGTGATGGACAGGCCAGGTCCATCCCTCATAATCAAAACCTGCATGATTCTCTGGTGGCCTCTCCTCCTGTGCAGCCAGATAAAAAAGCCACCAGCTCCAGCCAAATTACAATCCAAACCTTCATGATTACAGAGTGGACCCTCGTTCTGTGCAGCCGGATAAAAAAGCCACCAGCTCCAGCCCAAATTACAATCCAAACCCTCATGATTACAGAGTGGACCCTCGTTCTGTGCAGCCGGATAAAAAAGCCACCAGCTTCAGCCCAAATTACAATCCAAACCCTCATGATTACCGAGTGGACCCTCGTTTTGTGCAGCTGGATAAAAAAGCCACCAGCTCCAGCCCAAATTACAATCCAAACCCTCATGATTATCGAGTGGACCCTCGTTCTGTGCAGCTGGATGAAAAAGCCACCAGCTCCAGCCCAAATTACAATCCAAACCCTCCCGGATTTTCAGTGCCCAATCTGTCACGATTCTAGTTGTCATGTCACGTTTTATTTTATTTTCTTGTCTTAGTTAGATTTCTTGTAATGTCACGTATTGTGTTTAGTTTAGTCACGCCACGTTTTATGTTTTATTCTTGTTACGTTTAATTTTTATGTCATGTCACATTTCATGTTTGATTAATGTTACGGTTCCCGTCCGTTGTTTAGCATACACATTTCCGTGTTTTTCCGCAGCCTTGCGTTCATCCTGTTTCTCTATCTCTCTTGCTGTCGCTCATGCTTCCCTAATTGTTTCATTCTCCCGTGTCTAGTTTACTAATCTACTAACGTTAGATCAGGATTGGGTAATACTAACTCTCTAACCATGTGTTCATGTTTAACTTACGTTTCTCGTGCATGTCATTTACTAATTTACTAACGCTAGTTCAGGATAGGTTTATTACTAACGAGTACTACCTTGTCAGCCTTTCACACCTGATTTCCATTCGCATGCTGCTCTCAAGCAAAGTGTCTGCACCTGTCTACACCTGCATTTAAGCTCAGTGTTCATGTCTTGTCTTTGTGAAATTGTTGCCTCCTGTTTGTCAGTGCACTTTTGAGCGGTTTGCCAAGCCTGCCTTTTTGTTTACGATCCAAGCCTGTTATTGACCTCTGTTTTGTTAACCACTACCTGCCTGTACCACAAGTTTTTGCCTGCTGTCTTTTGTACTTTTGCCCTGTGGAGCGGACTTCGGTCTTGACTCTTGCGTTGCCTTTGACCCTGAGCCTGCCTACCGTCTGCCTGTACTTCTGCCCCGCTGACCGCTACTCTGGTTACTGGACTATTGCATGGTGTACCGATTCAGAGACTGCGTTCTCCGTCGGTACTGTACATTAGTTTTGGCTGGATTTTTTGTGTTTGAACTTTGCTTTTTGGCTACGCTCATTGGACATTCCTTTAATAAAGCCCTGACGGGACTATCATTCAACCACTGTTTCTGAGTCGTGCATTTCGGGTCCAACCCTCACGCACCAGTCTCACAATCTTCTGCATCCAGGTACTTATTTAAGTTTTTGTTTTTATTTAATTCTGAAAATGTTCCATAGGGGACAAATGTAAGCTGGACCCCGTGCACTTGGACTCCAACATGATTTGAGAAGTATTATAATAATTAATTGTAAAATGTTTACCTACCAGAATAGTCGCTCTTAGGCAATGATGTCAGGTGACCATGCCAAGTGCCGCTGCGTGATGATGTCAATTTTGTGTTGTGCCACAGAACTCTGCCACTTGGCGCTGGTGTGATCAGGATTAGTTTCTAAACTGAGGGGAGCATCATTGGACTATGGATTACTGTTTGAACCCCACTAAATATGATTTCTTAAAATACTTTACCTAATGTTTTGGCCTTAAATATTTTATTTGTGGTTTGACACTTTAAAAATAGGTCTTCAGGCTTTTCAGACTTCCCATTGTAGTCAACGCACACCTTGCTGCCAAATGGGTAATGCTCAAATTCAGAAAGAAACACCAACCAAACCTTGAACGGCAATGCAGGCCAAAGCAGTGTGATCCGTATTAATCCAGACAGAGGTTAAAGGGTGCACTGACATTGATCGGCCAATAGAGGTCACTATTGCCATTGGACCGTATTATTGCAGTGCCCTTAGGAGGCTGGTGATCGTCCTGTTGGATGTGCAGCACCAACTGTCAGAAGACTCACTAACAATTAAATGGCTTTTTACTTTAAAAGCCAAGGGCCAACCATAGCATCCCAATCGATCATTTTCATCATCTGACTATCTAAATTCCTGAATATCTACCTCAACCTGTGCCAAATGGACATATCCTGTGGTGGACGAGGCCAGTTGCCTGTTCACATTAAAGCATTTATGTGAGTTTTATATGAAAGCCTTATTTTTTTTCAACAGTCTGAAATGTACTAGATTAAATCTCAATTGTACATGTCTTCCCCAATAAGTTTAAAGATCTTTCAACTAATGGGCTCACATCTTGAAATCATGTGCCAAAACACTACCATGCGTTTCTTCATGTTTTTGTCTTGACCCAGTGAAAGTCCACATATTTGGAGATATCCCGATAAGCTTGGCGTGCGAATTGAAGAGTGTAAACTGGAGCGGTGCAGCGTCATTCTAATCCTCTGTCTCGTTGCTGAACTCAAGGCAGCATTGAGTATGATTCCCGGTGAGCACACATTTTCTTCTGTCATCTTCCGTCTGTGGTTTAAAACTACTGGAGGTAACCCAAATCCATCCTCCCACTGGGCGTATTATACTCTCCTAAAAGCAGTGCCACTCCGACAAATTTCATAGAAGTTCCATAAGGCTGAGGCGAGAACTGGGTATTATATCAGCGCTGAAAATACAGACGAGGGGTCTAGAAACAGCCGCCCCTGCCTTAACTCTATCCCCAACCATGTTGTACGAAAATCTGAAACTGATCTAGGGTCTGCGCTTTGTCCTCGAGCCACGCGGTCGGGGCGGACCAATAGTTGCAATGATGCCTAATTATAGCCAAGCAATGATTATCAATTTTGCAAGTTTCCCCTCAAGCCGCAGTCAGCACGAAAGCTTCTGGGGACGCTGATAACCCATTCAGTTATTGTCCATTACATTCACACTAAAACATTACATTTTTAGTGTGAACGTTGACGTGTCATGCAGCTAACATTTAGATATGAATTTGTTTGTATGCGGCTGAATAATTAGCTACTGATGCAATATGGTGTTACCTTGCTGAAGTGTAGGCTACAAGGAACATCACTTAGTCTACTTGAGAACGAAAGCTGAAACCTTTTGGTTAGCCAACATGTTTGTGAGCTGCCCCACTGTCAACAATAACTACAATTCTCATCCCTTGTGCTTTAGTGGGTATATGAACAAAGAGATGCAAGTGTCACCATAAAATGAACAGCACCCGTGTTGTTTCTGAACCCAATCGCTCTGTTCATCACCAAGTCCAACCCGATCCATGGGGCACACTTTTAATTAATTTTTGTGTTTTGTTAATTTGATACTAGTCTTTAAAAATTAATTTTAAATAAATAAAACGTGTGCCTGTTTGGGAAATCACTAGACGAGCCCACATGTAGCCTATCATTTTACAATCCTAATTATATTTCCCGTTTCAAACAGATATAGTTGGCTAATATAGCCCAGTACAGGTGGTCCTTTATATTTCAATTGAGATTGCACGTGTTTTGATTAAAAAATGAACTATAACAACAGCAGCCTTTAAATTATTATTGAGATAACAGATTTATTTTATTATAAATGTATTATTGAGAGTAACAGAATAATAATGATGCACCATGTCATGTGTTAGGCTCTACAGAACCGAAACAAATGCAGAGCGCGATCGGTTTCACTTTATTATTATTTTTAAATTGGCAGTAGGCTAGGTCTAGAGGTCGTGGTGTTTGAGAGAACACAGCAAAGGAAAATAAACACATCAACCGTGATCTGTAGTCCATTTCGACGTGAACATCACATCGTGAAATTATTTATAGACACGTGAGTATCGGTAGGCTATAGCCTATAATATGGTATACTCTTCATTCAGGTGGTGTTTAACGCACTGGCCTAGGCGAATAGCCTATAGCCTAGCCTACTTGCGATTAGAACCCTTCTGGTTTTTTGGAACTAAATGTGATCGCAATGTGTGCTTGGTGTGCGAAAAAAATATGTTGAAAAATATAACTATGTAACTGTAGGCTATGTGACGTGTATGTTTTATTAAAAGTAAAAATACTAACCAACCAAACTCGAACATCGAGCTTTACTGAAAGTGAAAGCAGGGATAAAACCCGGAATATACGTGGCACTTTCACCGAGCCATAATCTGCTATTTACCTCTGCTTAATGGAGAGACAGGCACAGGAGGGACAGCTGGGTGTCTTTTCAAAGTCTTTGGACTTATGACCCTGGAGGGCATCGAATCCACCAGCCCTAGATTTGTCCCGCCCTCCAGCGGGCTGATGCCCCGGTGTTGATGTTAGCTACAAATTAAAATAATATACGAAATGTGCTGGAATAAACTATGTTGAGCACAAGTAGTGTCTATTGAATCACGTTCAAGAAAACTGCCAGTCTATGAGGTTATAGAAATATCACTTTGAATGATTCTTATTTTGTTTTCTAGAACTACGATATGATTGTTTACCGTTTGGGGGAAAGATAAAATACCACTTGTCACTGAGGAAATAGTAATAAAAATGAAATGGGCCAACATTTGCTTTGAATTTTGAGAATGCCTATTTTCAAAACATTTTATGGAAATGGTCATTTGTTGGAAGTTGGCCTCATGTAGGGGTTTTCAAACGAGGATGTCAGATTTATCATATTGTGGCGATCCGGGGCGATTGCGAGTAACGGGGATCGTTGTGCATGTCAACTGTTGTGTTCAAATGTAGTGACGTGTGCAGTAGCAAGTGGCAGTTGACCTCTGAATGACCAGCAGGTGTTCAACCAGGTCCGCGCTAGAGACCGTTTGTTGATTGACGTATGACAGAGTGAATTGGTTGGGGTGAGCTGCAGGGCACCTATCAAGGGCCGCCTTTGTTAAGCAGGTTTATTTGCATAGAGGGGCTATAAAGCTGGCTACGATCCAGCAAGCGATGTCTATTCTAACTGTTAACTGGAGAAGAAGGAACTAAGAGATTGTGCTCTTACTCAATAAACTATTTCCAACAAGAATACCTGACTCCGACTCCATGGCTCGCCACAATGGTGTCAGAAGCGGGACGGCTGCTCCGGAGAGGATCTGGGAACAGATCCGCGAATTGGAAAGTCAGGTTACAGAACAGATGGACGCTATGGCAGGGGCATCTGCAAAGCGGCCCAAGAGCAGACTCGGAGGGCTCCCCGAAGGA